>JAPMUY010004839.1:5000-33633 GCA_026901105.3 Galaxias olidus
TGGTTAGAGGGCACTTCTTCCCGCTAGCTAACTGCCATCCACTCAGGCTGTGTGCTCCTTATAGATTATTATTACAACCTGTTTCAGTTCAGTTCCTGCTTACCACTCATTATCATTTAGCCTGGAACCCCCCTCATATAGACATCACGCACGCACGCACGCACACACACACACACACACACACACACGGCATGTTTTAGTGCCCTGGAGCAAACGAGTGCGAACCTTCTTTTCTGCTGCCAACATCTCCTGTACATTTTCTATAGCTGTAACGTGTGTGTGTGTGTGTGTGTGTGTGTGTGTGTGTGTGTGTGTGTGTGTGTGTGTGTGTGTGTGTGTGTGTGTGTGTGTGTGTGTGTGTGTGTGTGTGTGTGTGTGTGTGTGTGCTAGCTAACTGCTAATATTACACACCTCCAACTCATTAGCATTCCTTTTTATCAGCCCTCCTCCTCCTCATTCTATCATCCCCCTTTCATTGGCTGTCCCTGGTCCCCCACTCTCCTCCTCTTTTTCTCTTTTTGTTCCCTCTCTTTCTTCTTTTATCTTTGTATCCTCACTCAATGTACCAACAACAACCATCTCTGACCACCCTCCCCCCCCCTCTCTCTCTCTTTACCCCCACCCTCTCTCTCTCCCCCACCCCTCTCTCTCTCTTTACCCCCACCCTCTCTCTCCCCCCACCCCTCTCTCTCTCTTTGCCCTCCCTCTCTCTCTCTTTGCCCCCTCTCCCTCTCTCTCTCTCTGCTCCTCTCTCTCTCTCTCTCTCTCTCTTTGACCCCCCCCCCCCCTTCCCCCATTCTCTCCTCCTCTCCTGCTCTTCCTCTCCTAATCTGTCCTCCTCTTGTCCTGTTGCAGTATGCGTCGGCTGGCTGCCTGCTGTCCCTGCACCACAGTGAGAAGCCGGAGCATGAGGAGGTGTGTGAGTTCCGGCCCTACACCTGTCCCTGTCCCGGGGCCTCCTGTAAGTGGCAGGGCTCCCTGGAGAGCGTCATGCCTCACCTGGTGCACGCTCACAAGTCCATCACCACCCTGCAGGTAAGCACCACCACCTAGTCTACAGACTAACCACTACCACCTAGTCTACAGACTAACCTGCAGGTAAACACCACCACCTACTCACAGACTAACCTGCAGGTAAGCACCACCACCTACTCACAGACTAACCTACAGGTAAACACTACCACCTACTCACAGACTAACCTGCAGGTAAACACTACCACCTACTCACAGACTAACCTGCAGGTAAGCACCACCACCTACTCACAGACTAACCTACAGGTAAACACTACCACCTAGTATACAGACTAACCTACAGGTAAACACCAGCTAGTCTACAGACTAACCTACAGGTAAACGCTACCACCTAGTCTACAGACTAACCTACAGGTAAACACTATCACCTAGTCTACAGACTAACCTACAGGTAAACACCAGCTAGTCACAGACTAACCTACAGGTAAACACCACATAGTCTACAGACCTACCTACAGATATACACAAGCTAGTCTACAGATTAACCTACATGTAAACACCACCACCTAGTATACAGACTGACCTACGAGTAAACACCACCACCTGGTCACAGACTAACCTACAGGTAAACACCACCAGCTAGTATACAGACTAACCTGCAGGTAAACACCAGCCAGTCTACAGATTGACCTACAGGTAAACACTACCAGCTAGTCTACAGACTAACCTACATGTAAACACATTGCGTTCCTGGGTTAGGGGTTAGAGGTCAGAGGTTAACCCTGGTGTGTGTTCTGCAGGGGGAGGACATTGTCTTCCTGGCCACAGACATCAACCTGCCCGGGGCGGTGGACTGGGTGATGATGCAGTCCTGCTTCGGACATCACTTCATGCTGGTTCTGGAGAAGCAGGAGAAGTACGAGGGACACCAGCAGTTCTTCGCCGTGGTTCTGTTGATCGGCACCAGGAAGCAGGCGGAGAACTTTGCGTACCGCCTGGAACTGAACGGGAACCGGCGCCGTCTGACCTGGGAGGCCACGCCCCGCTCCATCCACGATGGCGTGGCGGCTGCCATCATGAACAGCGACTGTCTGGTGTTCGACACCTCCATCGCACACCTGTTCGCTGACAACGGCAACCTGGGGATTAACGTCACCATCTCCATGTGCTAGAGCACACACACACATACACACGCACACACACACACACACACACACACACAGTGGCATCTAGGAGGGTCCGGTATGAAGCCGTGGGGGGAGAGAGACTGGACTGAACCAGACTCTCCTGGACTAGTGGACCGGTCCAGACAAAACCGGGCTGTGCTGTGCTGTGCTGTGCTGTGCTGGCCTGCCCTGTGGTCTCCTCAGTAACTAACCAGTGAACAACCTGGGGAGTGTTGAGGTGTTTGTGTGTGTGTGTGTGTGTGTGTGTGTGTGTGTGTGTGTGTGTGTGTGTGTGTGTGTGTGTGTGTGTGTGTGTGTGAGAGAGAGAGAGTGCACGCTTGCCGGCTCCACACAAGGCTGGCTGGAATGAATAGGAGGAGGAGGAGGAGATGCAAGAGGAAGAGGAGGCAGTGTAAACTGTCCTACAGGGGGAGATGAGCAGGAGAAGGGAGACAGTGTCAGTCTGTTCGCCCCTGTGAGACTGAACAGGACACACACATCCCTAACTCCTCCCCCTTCTCCCAGTGTCAGGCCACATGTCAGGAAACAGGAGGTAGAGCTGTTCTAGCGTCTGTTAAGCCCCTCCCCTTCCTGCGTTTTGTCACAGCGTCAGTGAGTACGCCCTCGGTGTTGTTCTGACTGTGCGTGCGTGTGTGTGTGTGTCTCTGTGTGTGTGTGTGTGTGTGTGTGTGTGTGTGTGTGTGTGTGTGTGTGTGTGTGTGTGTGTGTGTGTGTGTGTGTGTGTGTGTGTGTGTGTGTGTGTGTGTGTGTGTGTGTGTGTGTGTGTGTGTGTGTGTGTGTGGGGAGGGGGGGTGTGTCTCTGTCTCTGTCTCTGTGTGTGCGTGCGTGCGTGCGTGCGTGCGTGCGTGCGTGTGTGTGTGTGTGTGTGTGTGTGGCTGCCCTGCAGAGACTCACTGTTCTACCATAAACATGACATGAGACCTGGCAAAGACAAAGAAGAAGAGATGAGTCAGAACAGAACCGAGCAGAACGGGCCGTCCTCAGGCCTGGAAAGGACCCTACACTCCCTCTCTGTTACTGCAGTGGTCAGAGCACTCACACCCACTCTGTCACTGTCACTATGTTACTGCTTCCTAATGTTTTTACACAGAAAGTCTGAATGAGTTTTGTGGGGCGATTTGATATTGTTTATTAAAAGTCATTACTGTGCAAGACGAGTGCCATGTCATGATTACAGTAGCACTGTCTTTCTGTCTGTCTGTCTGTCTGTCTGAATCCTGGAGTCATTATCTGTTCATTTACGGTTTGAATCCTGAATCTGTCAGCTGTGTGTATCTCTGTGTTAGTGAAGCAGAATGGAAGATTTCACTAAATACATGGAGTAGTATTGTTTCTCTGTGAGCCTAATTAGGGTCAGGGTTGGTCTCGGTTAGGTTTGGGTTAGGGTCAGGGTTAAGCCTGGTTTGTACTTCTGCGTGCGCGTTAGCGAATGTAAACGTTCATTTGGCGCTTACATTCGCACAGTAGTTTGCCTACGTACTTCAACGTAAGTTTAATGGGCCCACTAGGTGGCAGTGTTGCATTCAGTAATCCAGAATTGACAGAAAACCGTAGAAGAAGCACAGACACGGAAATATGGAAGCCCATAAGGGACTTTATTCAAATGAAAATGTAAATGCAATTCAACAATAGCATTATCACTTTCCACATTTGTATGTGTTATTTCAGACAAAATGTAAATGAAATGCAATAATACCATTTGCATTTGCATTTTCAAATGCTTCAATGGGCATTCTGTGTCAATATTCAAATTCAAATGCAAAAGCTGTTTGACATTACATTTTCAAAGTCCTACCCCGTCATACTGCGGACAATATTCAAATATTAATTTAAACTTGAAAATTAAAATGCAATATTAAAAATGTATCCTCATTTTCCATTTGTGCAAGCATTATTTATGTCACAATTAAAATTAAAATGCAGTTGTCAAACAATTTGAAAATGAAAAGGAAATCGCATTTGCCATTGCATTTTCAAACACCATCTTCAGTATTATGCTGTGGAGTGGACAAAATGCTAATACAATACGCGAATCAGCGCTAGGAGTCTATTGCATTTGCATTTTCAAGTCACCACGCACTCTTTGGATAGAACATGAACATTCAAATGCAATCCGTCAGTCCTCTCATCAAGGCGGGTCTTTAGTTAGGATGTCACTTCCTCCTTTAGTGACTTGCTTCATTACCCTTTTACCAACTCGTTGGAGCTGCTAGCTGCTATTTCGCAAGTCCTTAGTCATATTTTTTGTGCTGCAAGTTCTATGTTTTTGCATTTATTTAAAGAAGTACATTTATTAAAATCTCTCTAATTATTCACAATGACAGTGCTGAAACGAAGAGAAGCCGGACAGTCATATAGCTGAACGCTTGCTGTGGGCTAATAGATTGGGCATTATTTTCAACTTTCACGTGCATGCTTACACTATTAATTATCAGACTCATACTGAATAAATAAACTTATAGCACAATATGGGATATGGGTGATAATATGAAGGCAGGATTCTACCACTTTAGATTGGACAAAGCTATTTAATTAGAAGGTGCATTATAAACGCAGCAAATTTCTTCTGGAAAAGGTATTAATGTTTTCATTAACGTTCACACCTATAGTTTTAATAATGTTGTATTATAAATATGTGCCCATAGGTAGTGTTGCGCTTGTTTTGGGCAATTTTATTAAGGTGAGGTTGCTCATTTGTCTTTCAAGAGTTAGCCACACTGAGTGTTCATCTCTGCGGCAATGGCATAGGCTTGGCTGGTGCGGGAGACACGTCCACGTCGGTGCCAGAAATGGAGTAGATCTAAGGCCTACTCTGCAATACATACTTTCTCTGTTCTGTCGCGAACATCTGTTAATGGCAAAATTAGGTTGTCAAATAGCCAAAGTGGTTATCTCCCGGCGCACCGGACACACCGCTAGCTACAGCTTGCACTATTCTAAGTGACAGACGGAGGAAGTGAAGTCCCAACTTAAGACCCGCCTTGATGAGAGGACTGACGGATTGCATTTGAATGTTCATGTTCTGTCCCAAAGAGAGCGTGGTGACTTGAAAATGCAAATGCAATAGACTCCTGGCACTGATTCACGTATTGCATTTGAATATTGTCCACTGCACAGCGTAGTACTGAAGATGAAGTGTTTGAAAATGCAATGGTAAATGCGATTTCCTTTTCATTTTCATATTGTTTGACAACTGCATTTAATATTTATTGTGACATAAATAATGCTTGCACAAATGGAAAATGAGGATACATTTTTAATATTGCATTTTAATTTTCAAGTTTGAATTAACATTTGAATATTGTCCGCAGTATGGCGGGGTAGGACTTTGAAAATGTAATGTCAAACAGCTTTTGCATTTGAATTTGAATATTGACACAGAATGCCCATTGAAGCATTTGAAAATGCAAATGCAAATGGTATTATTGCATTTTCATTTACATTTTGTCTCAAATAACACATACAAATGTGGAAAGTGATAATGCTATTGTTGAATTTCATTAGCATTTTCAAGTTCACATTTTCATTAGAATGAAGTCCCTTATGGGCTTCCATATGGAAACTCCCATTCATGTCCCGCGAAAGTATGAACAAAGAGACCGAAGGTTGCTCACTGCTTTTCATATTTTTAATTAGTTAATTTATAGAAAACGTTTAAAACAAGCGGATCTGATATTCACATACAGTTCATCAAACAACAGAAAACAGTTGTAACATATAGCCTTTATAGGCTGTACAATGTACAAGCTAAGTGCACAGAAAACCACTAATATGATTCGAAGGCTATTGAAAATCAGCCTATCTGCTCCAGTTCATTGAGTCATCTGCGTTTTAATTTGTTTGGATACAGCCAAAATCTTACCGAATATCTACTTGCTTCCTACCCTGCTCAACCAATCAGCGATAGTTTGATGCACTGAGAGGACGCTTCGCGCGAGCTGTTAGGATTTGGGACTCCCCTTCAACACGTCGGCGGGCCTCGGTGAGCTACGCTTTCCCAGAAACCCTTTCTCTGCAAAGCTATGCAGAGATGTTTACATGCTCCTTCACAGAAGTATAAACCAGGCTCCAGTCCTATTCTGTCTCTTCCTAGCCCGGAGCGGCATCTTCCTCCATCCTCCTCCTCTCTGCTCTTTCCTCCATACCTCCGCACCACAGCCTTACTTTTATAAACTAAAGCTCCGTCTGAAATGGACTCTAAACTAAAGCGCCATCTGAAATGGACTGCTGTCTGTCAGAGAGGAAGGACTAACTGCTCCTGTTACTGGGGCATTGTGGGTATAGGCCTCTCTGTTCAATGGTTCCCTCGCTCACCTGTCACTATGGCAACGGAATAAGCTAGCTAAACCTATGTCTGTTAGATACCTCTGACCTGGTCCGCTAGGGTCACAGTCTGTAGCAGGTCCACTCTTTCCCCAGGGGGTCATGCAGTTAAAACACTTCAAAGGGAAGATGAAACATGTAAACATCTTCTACAGTAGCTCTGTCTGAGGTAACTGAATGGATTGCTGCTGTTCTACAGTAGCTCTTAGTTTTCTTTTTTCTTTTAAGATGTTTTTTTTCCATTTCAGTTTCCCTTTAGTCTCGCTGTGTAAATCTGTTGCCCTGTATTTAACAATAACATATTCTCTGCTGTCACTTTTTATATATCTGAAATATGTTTATGTACTTTCTAAAGCCTTGTGGAGAAGAGATGTTATTTTTAGTTGTATGGATTTTGAGATGTGTTTTAACAGACTGACTGGCAGTCTGCTCACTGTCATTTCGACTGAAGGTGCCCTCTTAGTCTGACTGTCAATCAACACATAACCCCGGGAAAAACACTTCCCTCACCTTAACATCCCCGTCATATCTGTCTGGACTCACAACTACTTATGTTTAAGAACATTTATCACCATATCTTCCAGTGTGTTTGTTTTATATACCACTTTAAAGACTTTCTTTTTCCTTATCTCGTTCTCTGTCTGTTAGCGATCAGTTTCAGTGTAGCTGTGTTGGGCTGTGTTCTGTATGACGTGTGACCTCTGACCTCCAGAGCTGTGGAACACTGAACAAGAACACTGAGAACCCCAACGTTCTCCTTCCACCAACATTCTAGAACCCTCATCACACGTCCCTGTTAGAGCGCTGCCTTCCGCCAGACAGACCTGACAGACCTGGGGCGAGAAGATTAGTGATGTTTCTGTGTGTGTGTTAGACGCTTGGTTGGTTTCCGTTAAGAGGAACTGTTCCGCTGCCTCTGTTGATGAGGAGAGTAATTACCAGATGCTATTCTTGTTTTGGTGTTTTTAATTTCACACATGAAAAGCCTTAGAGTTTGCATGAGCCTACTCAAAACAACATCAACAATTAATTGGATTTATTGTCTCAGTTTAGTTGTATCACTGCTCTCAAATGAAATCAGTGGAAGTCTGTGCAGCTGCTCTGAATAATAATAATCCTAAAATCAACCTGTCACATGGTTATAGGAGGCTGGTGGCTGAGGAGCTCCTCTCCGTTTGCATAACATACAACATAAAAATGTCTGCCGATAGTTTGACCTTTAACCTTGATTTTCATTAACCCAGCCTGACCTCTGACTTGCCCTGGGTTAGGATGTATTATCTCCCTGTCTATTGGCGAGGGGAGGTGTGAGTGATTTGTTAGCTCCCTGTCTATTGGGGAGGGGAGGTGTGAGTGATTTGTTAGCTCCCTGTCCATTGGGGAGGGGAGGTGCGAGTGATTTGTTAGCTCCCTGTCCATTGGGGAGGGGAGGTGTGAGTGATTTGTTATCTCCGTCTATTGGGCACAGAATGGAGGCTCCTCCTCTCCTGTCACATTCTCCCCAGAGGCATCAAGGGAAGGGATTTAGGCAGGTGACATTTGCTGGTATGAATAATCTAACACTCTCCTTCCTACACACTCTCTCTCTCTTAGGATTCAGACATTTGAATATGTTGCCATCACCAGTACCATGTGTTTTCTGTCTGAAGGTCATTTATTAGTGAAACCTCTTTCTGTAGTGTCTCTCTGTAGATGGTTAACTGTGTTGCTGTGTTCAGAGTGGGGAGGAGTTTGCTTTGTGTTGAGCACCTGTTGAACAGGTTCATCATGTAAATAACATCTTATGTTCACTTTCTCTCTGTTCTTTTGCACTTCTATTTATGGAGAGCATTCTATAATTTTTAGATAATTTTCCTCTATTTTTGGGGCACGGTTTGTAATATACCTATTTTGGCCTCTGTCACTTTAAATCCATTTGAAATAAAATATTTATATCAATGAAATAAAGAAAATAGTTTTTTTCTTTTACTTTTTTATGGTAACATTTTTATTTACATCAAATCATACACAAAGACAGTCATTTCTGCATTCTCAGGTTTCACAGTTGGCAGGTTTAATTTCAAATCCAGTCTCCAATCTAACTTGCCCATAATGTCTCTCAGCCGTTGTCATGGGAACAGTCTTCACAGTTCATTCTTATCCGTCTCCCTGGCAACATAACACCTTACATGTATTGAAAAGGACTGGGAAAGTATCAAATGTCAGGAGCACTTGTTTTGTCCCCTGGGGTTTCCCACTTACAGGTAGGAACGTATGGCAGGACCTGAAGCACAGGGCACAGGGGAAGGGCCGGTCAGTAAACTCATCTCACCTCCTCCTGTGCTCCCTCTCTACGCTCTGCCTCCCTCTCCCTCTCTCCCTCTCTACACTATGCTCCCTCTGCCTCCCTCTCTCTCTCTCCCTCTCTACACTCTGCCTCCCTCTCTCTCTCTCCCTCTCTACACTATGCTCCCTCTGCCTCCCTCTCTCTCTCTCCCTCTCTACACTATGCTCCCTCTGCCTCCCTCTCTCTCTCTCCCTCTCTACACTCTGCCTCCCTCTCTCTCTCTCCCTCTCTACACTATGCTCGCTCTGCCTCCCTCTCCCTCTCTCTCTCTCCCTCTCTACGCTCTGCCTCTCTCTCCCTCTCTACGCTCTGCCTCCCTCTTTCTCTCTCCCTCTCTACACTATGCTCCCTCTGCCTCCCTCTGTCTCTCTCCCTCTCTCTACTCCTCTCTCCCTCCCTCTCTCTACTTCTATCCATCCCTCTTTCTCTACTTTGACTCCTTCCTGTGGTCGTGTCTCTCTCTCTCTCTCTCTCTCTCTCTCTTCTTTCAGTCTTTCTGTCTCTCTCTCCACTCTTCTCCCTCCAGTTGTTCTCTCTCTCTACCCTGCTCCATTTCTTCTCCAACAGATCTCCGTTTCGCTCCCCCCTCTCTCCCGTTCCCTCTCTCCTCCTCTCTCCCATTCCCTCTCTCCTTCTCTCTCCCGTTCCCTCTCTCCGTCTCTCCTCCTCCCTAGATCTCCCCCTCTTCTCTCCGTCCTCGTCTCGCTGGTCTCCATGGCGACCTTGGAGCCCCCAGTCCTCCTGCCTGTCCCGGGGGTTTATTTGGCTCTCTGGCGCCCTCTGCTGGTGGTATTTGTCATAGCTGGAGTCTTCCCTCTCCTCTTTGACCCGGAGAGGGCCTGGCACTGCAGCGGAGGGTACACTCTCCTCCTCCCTCTCCTTCAAGGCTTTCTTCTTCTCCTTTTTCTCCTTCTTCTTTTTCTTTTTCTCTTTCTTGTCTGGGAAAGACACGACGCAAAAAGAGAACAGGAGACTAAAACAGGAGCATTAGTGTTACGTTGTAAACTCAGATCATTGCCAAAAGCAAAACCAACCAGCTCTCTTAATGTGAGACCAGCTCAGACACACTATAACACTGACATAATGTGAGACCAGCTCAGACACACCAGAACGCTGACATAATGTGAGACCAGCTAAGACACACTAGCAGAACGCTGACATAATGTGAGACCAGCTCAGACACACTATAACACTGACATAATGTGAGACCAGCTCAGACACACTATAACACTGACATAATGTGAGACCAGCTAACACTACGCTGACATAATGTGAGACCAGCTCAGACACACTATAACACTGACATAATGTGAGACCAGCTCAGACACACTATAACACTGACATAATGTGAGACCAGCTAAGACACACTAGCAGAACGCTGACATAATGTGAGACCAGCTCAGACACACTATAACACTAACATAATGTGAGACCAGCTCAGACACACTAGCAGAACGCAGACATAAAAATGTTTTGCTTAGCGGGCACTCTCCCGGCTTCACTGTTGCCATGGTTTCAGAATGTTGGGTAAATCCAGAGTCTCACCTTTCTTTAGCTTCTTTGAGGGAACGGCGTACTGCTCCTCTTCCTCAGAGTCAGAGGAGGAAGGCTCGGGTGCCTTTGGCGCGCAGCCCTCCTCTCGGAGCTGCTTGGTGATGTCATCGATGTCCTCGTGGTCTTTGGGGGGGCGGTAGTCCTTCACGTGGTCCACTCTGATGGTGCGGCCCTTAATCTGCAGAGGACACGCTCGTCATCCACGTAGAACCAGTCTACTAGAACAGTGGGACTCAAACCACATCACAACTATGTGCTTATCAACGTCACTACACCTGTACTCTCCACATTTAACATACAGACACACTCAGCAATATACAGAGTGGGTCTATTCTTACCATGCTAAACCTACAGACACACTCAGCAATATACAGAGTGGGTATTCCCACCATGTTAAACCTACAGACACTCGTCAATATACAGAGTGGGTATTCCCACCATGTTAAACCTACAGACACACTCAGCAATATACAGAGTGGGTATTCCCACCATGTTAAACCTACAGACACTCGTCAATATACAGAGTGGGTCCATTCTTACCATGTCATAATCCATGGACAAATGACATTCAGTGCATTCAGGAAGTACTTGGACCCCTTCACTTGGTCCACATTTTGTTACGTTGCACCTTATTCTAAAATAAATCAAATTAATTTTCTAGACCACAACCCAGGTCTAAACTTAAAGACAAAAAGTAATTTAAGAGTGAGTCTGCTGTTTCAGTTTAAAGATGTTGGTGCTGTTTTCTGTTTCAGTTTAAAGATGTTAGTGCTGTTTTCTGTTTCAGTTTAAAGATGTTGGTGCTGTTTTCTGTTTCAGTTTAAAGATGTTGGTGCTGCTTTCTAGTCTTGTCTGATCTAGGTGCTCTAGCTCCTGTTTTCTACGTTGTGTTTGGTCTAGGTGCTGTATTCTACGTTGTGTCTGGTCTAGGTGCTGTATTCTACGTCATGTCTGGTCTAGGTGCTGTATTCTACGTTGTGTCTGGCCCAGGCGCTGGTTTGCACCTTGATGCCATTGAAGTTGGTCTAGGTGCTGTATTCTACGTCATGTCTGGTCAGGTGCTGTATTCTGTTGTCTAGGTGCTGTGCACCCTTGATGCCATTACGTTGTGTATTCTACGTCATGTCTGGTCTAGGTGCTGTATTCTACGTCATGTCTGGTCTAGGTGCTTGCACCTTGATGCCATTGAAGTTGGTCTAGGTGCTGTATTCTACGTCATGTCTGGTCTAGGTGCTGTATTCTACGTCATGTCTGGTCTAGGTGCTGTATTCTACGCTGGTTTGCACCTTGATGCCATTGAAGTTGGTCTAGGTGCTGTAGTCTACGTCATGTCTGGTCTAGGTGCTGTATTCTACGTCATGTCTGGTCTAGGTGCTGTATTCTACGCTGGTTTGCACCTTGATGCCATTGAAGTTGGTCTAGGTGCTGTATTCTACGTTGTGTCTGGTCTTGGTGCTGTATTCTACGTTGTGTCTGGTCTTGGTGCTGTATTCTACGTTGTGTCTGGTCTTGGTGCTGTATTCTACGTCATGTCTGGTCTAGGTGCTGTATTCTACGCTGGTTTGCACCTTGATGCCATTGAAGTTGGTCTAGGTGCTGTATTCTAAGTCATGTCTGGTCTTGGTGCTGTATTCTACGTCATGTCTGGTCTAGGTGCTGTATTCTACGCTGGTTTGCACCTTGATGCCATTGAAGTTGGTCTAGGTGCTGACGTTGTGTCTGGTCTTGGTGCTGTATTCTACGTTGTGTCTGGTCTTGGTGCTGTATTCTACGTTGTGTCTGGTCTTGGTGCTGTATTCTACGTTGTGTCTGGTCTTGGTGCTGTATTCTACGTTGTGTCTGGTCTTGGTGCTGTATTCTACGTTGTGTCTGGTCTAGGTGCTGTATTCTACGTTGTGTCTGGTCTAGGTGCTGTATTCTATGTTGTGTCTGGTCTAGGTGCTGTATTCTACGCTGGTTTGCACCTTGATGCCATTGAAGTTGGTCTAGGTGCTGTATTCTATGTTGTGTCTGGTCTAGGTGCTGTATTCTACGCTGGTTTGCACCTTGATGCCATTGAAGTTGGTCTAGGTGCTGTATTCTATGTTGTGTCTGGTCTAGGTGCTGTATTCTACGCTGGTTTGCACCTTGATGCCATTGAAGTTGGTCTAGGTGCTGTATTCTACGTTGTGTCTGGTCTTGGTGCTGTATTCTACGTGGTGTCTGGTCTAGGTGCTGTATTCTAGGCTGGTTTGCACCTTGATGCCATTGAAGTTGTCCACCGCCAGGACGGTGCTCCTCTGGTCCTCATAGCAGATGAAACAGAAGCCTTTGGACTTCCCCGTTTTCTTGTCTCTCACCAGGTTAATGTTGGCTATCTCTCCATACCTACCAGATACACAACATTAAAATCATATCACTGTAATATCAAAACATTAGGATCATATCACTGTAATATCACAACATTAGGATCAAATCACTGTAATATCACAACATTAGAGCTATGTTTATACACTATTGTAGCTCCTCTTAAGCTCTCCATGGGTTAGTTCAAAGGGGAGTGTGAGGGAAACGAGATATGAACACAGGGAAGCAGAGATTGAGAGGGTCGACCAGCTGTTGGAATCTATGAGGGAGTTTTAAGTTAAGATATGACAGGTACTTACTGAGAGAAAACACAGATGATGTCTCCTTCAGTTAACTCGTAAGGAAACCCTCCTGTTTACCAGGAGATGAGGAGGAAGATGAGGAGGAAGACAGGTCAGATATGGATCAGCAACAGTTTACATTAAATCAGTTTTCAACATTTTAAAAACAAAGCAGTCACTTGAAAATCGATATGAAAAGCCCAACATCTCGGTTTGCCAAAGGATGGGATTTTATTTGGCCAAATGATATAAAGTTCACGCTACAAAATGAATACCTATTAATCTATAACTCAACCAATAAAGTCTTTGAACACGTCGGAGGAAGACTTAAAGTAGTCTCAGACTTTTTGTTTAGGTATGAAACAAGCTTTCTATGACGGCCACCCACCAACGAATATCCAAGCGCTGTCTTTATACTCCGTGTGCCAGGACACCGTCTCCTTTATCCCGAGGTCCGCCTCGCGCGCGTTCAGCTCGTTTATCAATTTCACCTTCGTCAGCGGACTGAAACCAGGGAGTCAGGAAGCATTCAACACAGAAAAAGAGGGAACGTTTCAGAAAACATAGTCAGACAATTCTGCCGAGACAGTAGACTAGTAGAATTAATATTATAATATTTTATTCAGTCATACCATGGTCATTTTATATGGGTTTCTGTAAAAAGTATTAGAATGGAACTGTTGAACATCCAGGCATATATTTATGGAAACTTGAATTAAATAACTGCTAACATTAGTACAGCATCTATCTGTTCGCAAGCTGGCTCGCTAACGCTTAGTGCGTGCTCTCTCCCTAGCCACTTCCCACTCAAGTAGTGCCAGTGGTGCAACGTTCCGTTTGCTTGATATAGCTAGCTCAACAGTATTAGCAAGTAGTATTATCACTAACTAGGCAAGGTGGCTAGCGTTAGCGATACGCAGCATAACATTAGGCTTTCCAAACAAACACTCAATTTACTCGGCAAAGCTAGCCAGACGAATTACTCACTTCATGGTGAACTTATTCAGGAGAAAACGGGGCTAAGGAAAACAAACAGAGGATCAAGAACCGTCCCATGTGTCGTGCGTCACAGTATGCAGGGCAGCATTGTGGGAGATTAAGTTGTTATGGCACTGTCTCTGGCGACGGAAATGGGGTTAGTAGTTATTAGATCGTATGTTACTCGTATGCGTGTGCTCCTAGAACACAACATTTTATTAAATGTATTTATCACATTTATTTTATATCGTGTCATATATTGTTATTCTTCACTATTCCAAACTGTCCTTTTGAAAATGCTCTCAGTATTAAGGTAACAATGCGGTATCTCCTGGATAAATAATTATTTAGGGCATGCAATAAAAAACTGTGACTAAGGCAGAAGCACAAGTTTCGGCAATACACTGCCTCTCGTGCCGAATAAAAGAACCGTAAATCAATTTAATGCATGGTAACTAATTCACCTGGAAGTAATCTGGCTACAGCATGGGCCATAAACATGGTCGTGAAGGATGAAGACTATCTCTTTCATTGATGATTAACCTCTGTTTTATTGGTTGAGTGTAGGATATAATAGGCTGAAAGGATATGAAGAAGAAAACGACACATGTCAGTGAAATACATTTTTATTGCCATTCATATTTCCATTTCCATTACATGCTGTTTGCTTGGGTCACTGTGCCCTTTTCCCCAATAGACAAGAAACAAAAGATATTTACGGAAAGCAATGTTCCTTTGAAAAGTACTTCAGACAGTATAGATAAACACAGTTTATAGATACACATATGCATGTATGTGTTAGTGTGTTTTCCTCCCATATTTTTTATTGTGCGGTTGCGTGAGTAAGTTGTTGTTCCCTCCAGTCAGGACTCCGTCTGGTAGACAGGGAGACTAACGGAGATGGAGACTGGTAGACAGGGAGACTAATGGAGATGGAGACTGGTAGACAGGGAGACTAACGGAGATGGAGACTGGTAGACAGGGAGACTAATGGAGATGGAGACTGGTAGACAGGGAGACTAATGGAGATGGAGACTGGTAGACAGGGAGACTAACGGAGATGGAGACTAACGGAGATGGAGACTAACAGGGACGGATGGAGACTGGTAGACAGGGAGACTAACGGAGATGGAGACTGGTAGACAGGGAGACTAACGGAGATGGAGACTGGTAGACAGGGAGACTAACGGAGATGGAGACTGGTAGACAGGCAGACTAATGGAGATGGAGACTGGTAGACATGAAGACTAATCGAGATGCAGACTGGTAGACAGGGAGACTAATCGAGATGGAGACTGGTAGACAGGGAGACTAACGGAGACGGAGACTGGTAGACAGGGAGACTAATGGAGATGGAGACTGGTAGACATGAAGACTAATGGAGATGGAGACTGGTAGACAGGGAGACTAACGGAGATGGAGACTGGTAGACAGGGAGACTAACGGAGATGGAGACTGGTAGACAGGGAGACTAATGGAGATGGAGACTGGTAGACATGAAGACTAATGGAGATGGAGACTGGTAGACAGGGAGACTAATGGAGATGGAGACTGGTAGACAGGGAGACTAATGGAGATGGAGACTGGTAGACAGGGAGACTAACGGAGATGGAGACTGGTAGACAGGGAGACTAATGGAGATGGAGACTGGTAGACAGGGAGACTAACGGAGATGGAGACTGGTAGACAGGGAGACTAACGGAGATGGAGACTGGTAGACCGGGAGACTAACGGAGATGGAGACTGGTAGACAGGGAGACTAACGGAGATGGAGACTGGTAGACATGGAGATGGAGACTGGTAGACAGGGAGTAGACATGGAGGGAGACTAACGGAGATGGAGAGACTGGTAGACAGGGAGACTAATGGAGATGGAGACTGGTGGTAGACTAATGGAGATGGAGACAGACAGGAAGACTAATGGAGATGGAGACTGGTAGACAGGGAGACTAATGGAGATGGAGACTGGTAGACAGGGAGACTAATGGAGATGGAGACTGGTAGACAGGGAGACTAATGGAGATGGAGACTGGTAGACAGGGAGACTAACGGAGATGGAGACTGGTAGACAGGGAGACTAACGGAGATGGAGACTGGTAGACAGGGAGACTAATGGAGATGGAGACTGGTAGACAGGGAGACTAACGGAGATGGAGACTGGTAGACAGGGAGACTAATGGAGATGAGACTGGTAGACAGGGAGACTAATGGAGATGGAGACTGGTAGACATGAAGACTAATGGAGATGGAGACTGGTAGACAGGGAGACTAATGGAGATGGAGACTGGTAGACAGGGAGACTAACGGAGATGGAGACTGGTAGACAGGGAGACTAAAGGAGATGGAGACTGGTAGACAGGGAGACTAGATGGAGACTGGAGACTGAGTAGACAGACAGGGAGACTAACGGAGATGGAGACTGGTAGACAGGGAGACTAACGGAGATGGAGACTGGTAGAGGGAGTAACGGAGATGGAGACTGGTAGCCCCAGGGAGACTAACAGGGGGACTGGAGATGGAGACTGGTAGACAGGGAGACTAACGGAGATGGAGACTGGTAGACAGGGAGACTAACGGAGATGGAGACTGGTAGAAAGGGAGACTAATGGAGATGGAGACTAGGTTAGACAGAGTACCTACTCTGCACTGATAGCACCAATTAGCTGGTGACATGGAAACAGAGCGCATGTAATAAATAGAACCACCATCTGTTCCACTTTAGAGAGTGTGTACAGAGCTCCAGCCCCACCACGCCTCACTCAATCAGGGGGCCGTTTGAGTCCCTCTGCCCCACCACGCCTCACTCTATCAGGGGGCTGTTTGAGTCCCTCTGCCCCACCACGCCTCACTCTATCAGGGGGCTGTTTGAGTCTGTCTGTCAATGTTGTCTCTTCCTGTCTGGTAAAGTCACTGTGTGTTCATGTGCTTTAAACAATAACATTTAGCCTGTACATACGACATTGTCTTTCCTGGTTTGTCCTCCCTGCTGTTCACAGAGTGGTGGAGGCAGACTCGCCGCCCTCACAGCTACAGGGGGTCTGGGTTAGCAAGGCGGGGTCCAGGCCTGCCCCCCGAGAGGTCCCCTCACGATGAAGATGACGATGATGATGATGGTTTTGTACGGAGGTCTGGTTGGTGTCACAGCGCTCCATGTTCTCAGACATCCCAGTGTTCCTCCGTCTGCCCTTCCGGCAGGAGAACATGGCGGCCAGCTGCTGCCGCACCTCCCTCTGCCAGCAGGCGTACACCAGCGGGTTGAGCAGACTGTTAGAGAGGCCGAGCAGCCACAGGTGGCTCTCCAGGAGGCCGTAGAGCTCACAGGCCTCACACAGCATCTGCACCACACACACCAGGAAGAAGGGGCACCAGGCCAGGGTGAAGCAGCCCACCAGCACGGCCACGGTGCGCAGGGCTTTGACATGGGCCCAGTAGGAGCTCCGCTGGGGCACACGGCAGCTCACCGCCTGCGCCTGGCCGATCTGCTTCTGATGGCCGCAGGCGATCTTCAGGATGTCCAGGTAGATGTAGAGGAAGGTGGAGAGTATGGGGAAGAAGCAGACGCAGAACACCACAATGATGCACTCGGGTCGCACCACGGAGAAGAAGGTGCAGAACCCAAAGTAGTCCCTCTGGAACTGACGCACCATCACTGCACAGGGAACACACAGCATGTACAACACACACACACACACACACACACACACACACACACACACACACACACACACCATTACTGCACAGGGAACACACACTATGTACAACACACACACACACACATTCACTGCACAGGGAACACCCACTATGTACAACACACACACACACCATTACTGCACAGGGAACACACAGCATGTACAACACACACACACACACACCATCACTGCACAGGGAAAACACACACTATGTACAACACACACACACACCATTACTGCACAGGGAACACACAGCATGTACAACACACACACACACACACACACACACACACACACACACACACCATTACAGCACAGGGACCACACACTATGTACAACACACACACACACACTGCACAGGACACACATGTGCACAGGGAACACACAGCATGTACAACACACACACACACACACCATCACTGCACAGGGAAAACACACACTATGTACAACACACACACACACACACACACACACCGCGTACAACACACACCCACACACGCACACACACACACGGCCGTAATGTCAGTCTTTGTGGTTGTTTTTCTTGTTAGAGTGGGTCAGACCTGGTAGAAAGCCCAGGATGAGCGCCCAGCACCAGAGTACCCCCAGCGCCCCAGCTACTGTTCCCTTCCCAGTCAGCAGGGGGTAGCGCAGCGGCAGCTTGATGGCGGCGTAGCGGTCCAGGGAGATGAGAAACATGGACAAGATGGAGGCCGTTGACGGCGAGGTGATGAAGGCCATCTGCAGCAGACACCTGTTCCTCTGAGAAGGAGTAGAGATGACTCCCACAGACTCAGACAAACCCTGGAGACCAGCAGAAAACCTTCTTAAGAACACGGGCACTCTGACGTTTAGATGATGTGGCCATAATACTCACCTTGATATATATGTATGTATGCCATATATATGTTTAATGAATGATACGTGAGGGAGTAGAGATGACTCCCACAGACTCAGACACACCCTGGAGACCAGCAGGAAACCTTCTTAACTCTCCTCTTATGTTCGACTTTAAGGAGCAGCAATGATGTTCCCGGGTCAAATTGACCCGGTGCATGTTTAACTATACAAAAGTAATAAAAAATGTAAATAAAAAATCATAAACATTATCCTTAGCTCAATTTATATCTATTTCCTCAATATTTTGTGAAATTAAGTTTTTCACCCCTTGCAGATCATGATTTACTAAACTCCAAAAATTCTGAAAAATATGTTTTCTGCATTTTAAAACTTTGAGACGGGTCAAATTGACCCGCAACATAATAGGAGGGAACAAGAACACACTCCCACTGACGTGTATATGATGTGGCCATAACACTTACCTTGATCTGTTTAATGTATGATACGTCGTAAAAGAAACCCCTTATGACAAACTTCCTTCCTGAACTTACAATAACCTTTTGTGCTCCTAATGGTTCAGACACTCTTACTTATATATTTTTATGATCTGGCATTACCTATATCATTGACGTGTTAAATTAAGTCATGTAAACATAAACTTATACAAACACATGCTACCTGAATGTAAACAAAGTTATACAAACACATGCTACCTGAATGTAAACAAAGTTATACAAACACATGCTACCTGAATGTAAACAAAGTTATACAAACACATGCTACCTGAATGCTGGTGCTGTTATTGTCCCTCGCGACTTTAAAGTTGTCAGCGGCAACTCCAGTGATGGCCACGCCCACAAAGATGTCCGCCAGGGCGAGGTTGAGGACAAACCACCAGCTCTGGCTGCCCCTGCTGCGGCGTCGGATCAGTGGCAGCAGCGCGGCGGCCACCAGCAGGTTGGTGGAGATGATGAGGCCGGAGCCCACACTGAGCAGCCAGGCCATGGTGTGTGGCTGCACTGGGCTCTCTACTGCAGCCACGCGGGAAGACACGCTGGTCGCCATGGAGTCCGTTTCCATGGACGCCCAGACTACAACCCTATCACCCTTTTTGAATAAAACTACATCCAGAAAGTAGATTAGTGGTTTGGTATATTCCTCCTCTTTTGAAAAAGATTGAATGAGGGTACTTTAATCCACATTCTCTGAAGCTGCTGTCTGAAAAAGAACACTTTGAAACAGTCCGTTGGAAAAGTAGATATTAGATACAGGACTGTGTAGCTTAACTAGATATTATATACCGGACTGTGTAGCTAAAGTAGATCTTAGAAAGAGGACTGTGTAGGTCTGCTGATGTTTCATCTACTCAGTGTCTCCGTTTCTTCCCTTCTCTCTCTCCCACCGCTGTAACGTTACTTTATCTCCCTCTCCCTCCTTCCTCTGTCTCTCCGTTGCTCCCCTCTCCCTCCCCTCCATCTCTCAGCAGCTGTTGTTGCTCTGATGAGGCGACCCCTCACCCCGGTCCAGTGTGCGTGCAGCTGGCTCCGTTCCCAGCCCGTCAGAGTCCACTGCATGGGGTTGATATCCGGCGTGACGGGCCATTTCCCCTATCCATACCAGGGTACTAACAATCACTATATAAATATCTTATCCATACCAGGGTACTAACAATCACTATAGAAATATCTTATCCATACCAGGATACTAACAATCACTATAGAAACATCCTATCCATACCAGGGTACTAACAATCACTATAGAAACATCCTATCCATACCAGGGTACTAACAATCACTATAGAAATATCTTATCCATACCAGGATACTAACAATCACTATAGAAACATCCTATCCATACCAGGGTACTAACAATCACTATAGAAACATCCTATCCATACCAGGGTACTAACAATCACTATAGAAATATCTTATCCATACCAGGGTACTAACAATCACTATAGAAATATCTTATCCATACCAGGATACTAACAATCACTATAGAAACATCCTATCCATACCAGGGTACTAACAATCACTATAGAAACATCCTATCCATACCAGGGTACTAACAATCACTATAGAAACATCCTATCCATACCAGGGTACTAACAATCACTATAGAAACATCCTATCCATACCAGGTACTAATGATCACTATAGAAACATCCTATCCATACCAGGGTACTAACGATCACTATAGAAACATCCTATCCATACCATGATACTCACAATCACTATAGAAACATCCTTTGGCCTTCACACAAACTCTTAATGTTTTCAGAAAGGTATCCAGTTCTTTCTAAGTGTCGTCCATGTTTACGTGTCAAACTATGAGCATATAAAGACGCCATTTTGTAATGCAGATGTTTACTTTGGGTCAACCACTGAGTAAACATTTTATTCCCCCTACGGGTCTTCTTGGACTTGGAGTGTTTGTATGTCTGTCTGTTTGTCTGTCTATGTGTGTGTGCGTGTGTGGTGTGTGTGTGTGTCTGTGTGTGTGTGTGTGTGTGTGTGTGTGTGTGTGTGTGTGTGTGTGTGTGTGTGTGTGTGTGTGTGTGTGTGTGTGTGTGTGTGTGTGTGTGCGCACCACACAGAAGCCTAATCTAAACCACTCGTGTGCATTTACACTTGTGAGGCGGGGGTCAGGATGAGTTGGACCTAAATCACTGTTTCGTGTGTTTTCTGTTCAAGGGGGGGGCATCCATTTCCGCCTTGAGTATGAGAACCATGCGGTTGTCATGGTGATGCTATAAATCCGTGCTGTTTGTATGTATATTTTATATATATATTTATATTTATATATGTTTCTAAATAGAGTACCACTGTAAAACAGAGTTGTGCTCAGTTGAAGTTACTGTGCACATGTAGTTACTAGTCAGTAGAGATGATGGTTGAGTGTGATTGGGTTATCATGTAGTTACTAGTCAGTAGAGATGATGGTTGAGTGTGATTGGGTTATCATTTAGTTACTGGTCAGTAGAGATGATGGTTGAGTGTGATTGGGTTATCATTTAGTTACTAGTCAGTAGAGATGATGGTTGAGTGTGATTGGGTTATCATGTAGTTACTGGTCAGTAGAGATGATGGTTGAGTGTGATTGGGTTATCATTTAGTTACTGGTCAGTAGAGATGATGGTTGAGTGTGATTGGGTTATCATTTAGTTACTAGTCAGTAGAGATGATGGTTGAGTGTGATTGGGTTATCATGTAGTTACTGGTCAGTAGAGATGATGGTTGAGTGTGATTGGGTTATCATTTAGTTACTAGTCAGTAGAGATGATGGTTGAGTGTGATTGGGTTATCATTTAGTTACTGGTCAGTAGAGATGATGGTTGAGTGTGATTGGGTTATCATTTAGTTACTGGTCAGTGGAGATGATGGTTGAGTGTGATTGGGTTATCATTTAGTTAATGGTCAGTGGAGATGATGGTTGAGTGTGATTGGGTTATCATTTAGTTACTAGTCAGTAGAGATGATGGTTGAGTGTGATTGGGTTATCATTTAGTTACTAGTCAGTAGAGATGATGGTTGAGTGTGATTGGGTTATCATGTAGTTACTGGTCAGTAGAGATGATGGTTGAGTGTGATTGGGTTATCATGTAGTTACTGGTCAGTAGAGATGATGGTTGAGTGTGATTGGGTTATCATTTAGTTACTGGTCAGTAGAGATGATGGTTGAGTGTGATTGGGTTATCATTTAGTTACTAGTCAGTAGAGATGATGGTTGAGTGTGATTGGGTTATCATTTAGTTACTGGTCAGTAGAGATGATGGTTGAGTGTGATTGGGTTATCATTTAGTTACTAGTCAGTAGAGATGATGGTTGAGTGTGATTGGGTTATCATTTAGTTACTAGTCAGTAGAGATGATGGTTGAGTGTGATTGGGTTATCATTTAGTTACTGGTCAGTAGAGATGATGGTTGAGTGTGATTGGGTTATCATGTAGTTACTAGTCAGTAGAGATGATGGTTGAGTGTGATTGGGTTATCATTTAGTTACTGGTCAGTAGAGATGATGGTTGAGTGTGATTGGGTTATCATTTAGTTACTAGTCAGTAGAGATGATGGTTGAGTGTGATTGGGTTATCATGTAGTTACTAGTCAGTAGAGATGATGGTTGAGTGTGATTGGGTTATCATGTAGTTACTAGTCAGTAGAGATGATGGTTGAGTGTGATTGGGTTATTTATTTAGTTACTGGTCAGTGATGATGGTTGAGTGTGATTGTTATCATTTAGTTACTGGTCAGTAGAGATGATGGTTGAGTGTGATTGGGTTATCATGTAGTTACTGGTCAGTAGAGATGATGGTTGAGTGTGATTGGGTTATCATGTAGTTACTAGTCAGTAGAGATGATGGTTGAGTGTGATTGGGTTATCATGTAGTTACTGGTCAGTAGAGATGATGGTTGAGTGTGATTGGGTTATTTGCAGTCCCACTATAGGGGACAGAGGAACAGGACGTTCTACTCTGCCCTCTACCTCCCTCCTCCCTCGCTCCCTTCCCCAAAGCCCTATAACCCTTCCTCCATCCTCCCTCTCTCCCTCTTTAGCCCCCCCACCCCCTAAAATAGAACCCAACATAAATTAAAAGAATAGAATAGAACAGAACAGAACAGAACAGAATAGAATAGAGTAGAATAGAAAGACTTGTTTTCATGGGTCTATTGCTCTGGTCATCCTCTGATAAACAAACAGACAAACAGAGCATCCCTGGGCTGTCAGCGGACACACAATGGGGGAACGCTATTCAGCGCTGCTGGACCTTTCAGGCCTATTGCCCCAGTCCTGAGTGGGTCAGCAGTATCTGTGGTCAGTGCCAGTCAGAGCAGCAGCTACTCTCTGCCCTGGTTTACCCTCTGAGACACCATCCCAGTGAGCAGACCCCCCCCCCCCCCGCCTCCCCTATTTTGGGACCTGTTGCCGTGGAGACGTGTGAGCTGAAGATGTCTTTGAAGAGGCGGCTGTTGTCTGTGTTGTTGTGTTGTGGCTACTGTGTAGGCTCACTGTTCTGCCTCAATCCCAACAACAACAGGAACAACCACCACTGCTGTGGTTCCCTCAACGCTCGGTGAGTCTACAGGACTGGGTCTGTGTGGTACTGATGTCTACAGGACTGGGTCTATGTGGTACTGATGTCTACAGGACTGGGTCTGTGTGGTACTGATGTCTACAGGACTGGGTCTGTGTGGTACTGATGTCTACAGGACTGGGTTTGGGTTTGTGTCTGTGTGGTACTGATGTCTACAGGACTGGGTTTGGGTTTGTGTGGTACTGATGTCTACAGGACTCGGTCTGTGTGGTACTGATGTCTACAGGACTGATGTCTACAGGACTAGGTTTGGCTCTGTGAGGTACTGATGTCTACAGGACTGGCTTTGGGTTTGGGTCTGTGTGGTACTGATGTCTACAGGATTGGGTTTGGATCTGGTGGCATAGATGTGTGTGTGTGTGTGTGTGTGTGTGTGTGTGTGTGTGTGTGTGTGTGTGTGTGTGTGTGTGTGTGTGTGTGTGTGTGTGTGTGTGTTAATGTATGTGTGAATGCGTTTGCAGACACAGCACTGAGTGTGGATGAAGTGTAGAAGTTTATAAATGTGTGTTTCTAATGTTTTGTTGTATGATAAGTAAACAACGTGGTTTATGTTTTTTTTTACGTTTCCTGCTATTTTGGTGTGCTTTGTCTGTGCTACAAAACTTGTTAATCAAAAAAGTAATGGCAGCTATATTAGCAGATATTTAAAAAATTATAATAAGAAAACTGTAATCTTGTGTGAACTAAGAGAGAGAGTGAATCATCAACGCTGGGTGTGAGGTTTGAGTTGATGTGTTTGGCACGCCACTCTGCCCTCCTGTCTGTGTGCCTCTGCCCCCTACAGGAGCCTGGTGGCCATTACACAGCAACTGTACCAGAGACTCAACAGGCTTATGCGCACCACCCTGTGATCTGTGTCTCCTAACACAAACCCAGCACACCTAATCAGCCCAGACAATATGGAATACTTCAGGTGCGTTGGATTACTGACACAGACATACCTGAGTCTTCGGAGAATAAACAAAAATCCACGGTGTTTATCCCACTTATGTTAACCACTTTCATCATGTTGTCTTTGACTGGATTTAATCTCAGAGACCAAGTGCTGCCCTGAGGCTTCTGGAGCTGAAATGATCCTCATAGAGAAAAAGAAGCAGAAGAGGAAGGAGAAGAAGGAGGAGGAGGAGGAGGAGGAGGAGGAGGAGGAGGAGGATTATGGATGCTTTGGAGCCCTCTTCCCTCTCTAGTACTATGCATTTTCTCCTGCAAAGTTAAAGAGAGAGGATCCCTATAACTAACTCTGACCCTAACACTGACCCTGACCCTAACCCTAACCCCAGGCTTTGGGCTGATGTGTGAGGTGCAGTGGATTGGTGGTTAGGACTCAAGTGTGTTCACAGGTTTCATCTGACTCTGCCCACTGCCCACCACCAAGTCCTAGACCCTAAGGGAAGCTGGCGAAGATGGCATGGGGTTGTCATGGCGACTGAGCATATGAATGAGAGATTGGACACTATGTAGCAAGGAGTGGATTTGAACCCATGAAGCCTCTGAATTCTATGGATTTAAACCAGGTTTCTTTGACCACGCCAAGAAGGAAGAAGCAGAAATAGTTCTTCACTAGAGAGGGATAGGATGACTCTGGATGAGGCAGTGGGTTGACCTGTCTCTTCACTAGAGAGGGATAGGATGACTCTGGATGAGGCAGTGGGTTGACCTGTCTCTTCACTAGAGAGGGATAGGATGACTCTGGATGAGGCTGTGGGTTGACCTGTCTCTTCACTAGAGAGGGATAGGATGCTCTCTCTGGATGAGGCAGTGGGTTTACCTGTCTCTTCACTAGAGAGAGGATGACTCTGGATGAGGCAGTGGGACTCTGACTCTGGATGAGGCAGTGGGTTGACCTGTCTCTTCACTAGAGAGGGATAGGATGACTCTGGATGAGGCAGTGGGTTGACCTGTCTCTTCACTAGAGAGGGATAGGATGACTCTGGATGAGGCAGTGGGTTTACCTGTCTCTTCACTAGAGAGGGATAGGATGACTCTGGATGAGGCAGTGGGTTTACCTGTCTCTTCACTAGAGAGGGATAGGATGACTCTGGATGAGGCAGTGGGTTGACCTGTCTCTTCACTAGAGAGGGATAGGATGACTCTGGATGAGGCAGTGGGTTTACCTGTCTCTTCACTAGAGAGGGATAGGATGACTCTGGATGAGGCAGTGGGTTTACCTCTTGGCACTGTCCTGTCCTTCACTGGACTTATATGGTTGGACTTGATATGGAGTTGTGAGGAAAAGTTTATGTACAAGACGGGTGCTTCCAAATATACATATATGATATGCCAGTAAGAAAATGAATTAGCTTTTTGTAAAGGCTTTAGGTTGTTTTTTCTTGGGTACTGGTTTACCTCAGAATACTTCTAGTTCATGGAAGATGGAGTGCTACTCCAATCTCACTAATGATCTACGGGGATGTAAGGAGTGCTGATAGGGTGATAAACTGGGATGATGCTGTTAGCATATAGAAGTTAACATGTGGAGCCAACTTTGAAACTGAGTTTTGATTGGCTGTTGCTTTATTAAACATGTTTCAAACATTCTGTATGTATGTGTTAACTTTTACAAAAAGAACAACAAATTATAGTTGATTGCACTTTTTACTGTCCTAGCATTGTTCTAATCCAGTAACTTATTGGGGGAACGATCAATATCAATACAAGAATAAGTGAAATGTCTCATAAAAAAAAGATTGTTTTGCCAGTACAATGAAATCAAGGTGTTTGCCGGGACGACAGTGTGTGTGTGTGTGTGTGTGTGTGTGTGTGTGTGCGTGCGTGCGCGCGCATGTGTGTGCGTGCGGGTGCGTGCGTGTGTGTTTGAGTTGAGTACAAGCGAAACGCTGCACCCGCTAGATGCCCAGCTAGTCCAACCGATCACCTCAGTTATAATCATGTCCTATCCACAGCTGGACTTCAGTTTAGTGTCATGCTATGGATTATTCAAACAGCAAAGGGAAAACCATGACCAGCAAAACATCAGCCTTGCATTTCCATTCAGCCACTTGAATCTTGTATGGTAGGCCTTCTCAGCGCATAGGCCTAAACGGCACAACGTCTGTCAGTGGTGTGTGAGGGAGAGCTCCAGTACCCGATCGGAACCACTGTTGTCATGGCTGCGGCCGGAGTAGCTGAGTCCGTGATTGGCCAGTTAGGTTGACTTGGATTTTCAACGTCACAAATCAGTGAAATTCAGAACAGCTTGTGAAATAGGGTATGTTGTCAGAGGTAAAATAGAGAAAATGCACAAGGCACAGATGTAACTTTTTCATGTCCTTGGTACAATCCCTATAAGTGATAAAACAATGCTAGACCAAGAAATAGTCAAAATCTTACATTATGGGTCCTTAAAGGGAGTAAGTGGGGAGTTACAGAAAAACCTGCAGGGACAGCAATACGCTTTATAGCGGATAGTCTGCCGGAAATTCAAAAGAAGAAGAAGAAGTGGCTCTCGAATAACTTCGCGCCGAGTTCTCCTTAAAGGTGCAGTTTGTAAGTTTCAATTTCTAGCAATAAATTACATGTTTTATGTTTTTTTAAGTATATTAAATACCTCCTGGAGGATATCATTAAATCAAACGCTCAGAGACAAGGTGCGCTATATATGAGCGCCCTGGGCCATGTATTCAGCTTTAAAAAAAATCTAGGGACGACTGCCCGACCCTAACCAATTAGGGGAGTTTTTTGGAAGGAGTAAGGGCTACCTGCCTGTCAATCACCTCACGTGCACCATCCTGTCAAATACAGGTCTGCTTACAGCGTCACCCTCCAAACAAGCTTGTTACAATTCGCGTTGCAGACAAAAGTAGCAGTTTTAGAACGTTAGGAAGTATTGCGTCAGATTTGTCAAAAAGGCATTATTCGTTTACATGCATATGTTGGATATACTCGGCAACGTATAGTAGCTATGGTGCCAATCGCAGCCAAATAAAAACGATTGCTCATACTAACAGTGGGATACAATGTATGAAATGTCGTTACTATGGTAAACATTTAGCTCTGCTCGTTGCTTTGGTGTGAACCACTCAGTTTGGAAACAGTCATTCTTTTGTGTCTCCTGCTCGCTTTATGCATTGTTCGTGAACCATGTGCACAACACAAGTTTTTGAGCGCGCATGTACGATCAGACGTTCGGGATTCTTTTTTTTTGAGTGTTGTGATTCAAATTCTTGCAGTTTTTTTTGTTGCGTGAAATCAGCGACAATAGTCACATTAGTGGTGTGACGTAATCAAACACGGCGCCGAAATCGCAGTTCTGCCTTAAAAATAAGAGTTCGTCATTGAGATGAATGTAGTACCAAAAAAAAGTGTTATCTCATTTTTAATCAGAAAAACAAGCACGTTCCCACTGCAACTGGGCCAAAACGTTATAATAAAAAAAAACGAATTCTCATTATTTATTTATTTATTTATTTATGTAAAGCAATGTAGTTGCTTCTGAAAACTATAATTTTTGAGCAATTGAGCTCCAAATGATTGATTTCAAAGGTCCGATGGTTATCTGAACAAATTACCTTCTTTTCTAAATGGAAAATAGTAGACTTCTCAGTGAAACACACCTTTATTGTTTTCTGTAAATACTCTGCTAATTGGAGAGTGAGAATTATTCGAAAGCGCTAAGACATTAAAGGATAGACAGAGGTTCATACTCCACATGAATCAAAGAATTTCATAAATTATCATTTTAAAACTTCTTTAGATTTAACCAGTTTTATCTATAGTAAAATGAAGAAGATGTCTCAGTAAAATCATATATTTGTCTTTACTTTAGAATCTCTGGCAAACTATATATGCAGGGATTATACTTAGATTTGCACAGTTGCATGTGCGGCATGGGTTCAAAGGTCACAGATGTTTCAATCTATAGCAAGGCGTTGGTTCACTATTATAGCCTCATTCCATCAAACCTCATCATCATCATCGTCATCCGCTTTGTCCAGGGTCGGGTCGCGGAGGTAGCAGTTCAAGCAGGGCATCCCAAACTTCCCTTTCCCCGGGCCCATTAACCAGCTCTGACTGGGGATTCAAGGCGTTCCCAGGCCAGTGTGGAGA
>JAPMUY010004840.1:0-34550 GCA_026901105.3 Galaxias olidus
CCTAATAATATGACTTTCCGGTAGCAGTATGTGCTGCATCTGAAGATGCATCACATAATTAGCTCTGCCTCGACCACTCAGTAAGCAGTAGAGATTGTTTCTGTTCTACTATTGGACTACTTAATTGTTGCTGGAGCAGTCAGTTTGACGAAGTTAACGGCTCGTTACAGAGTGTGCGCCCAATCTGCAAGCAAGAAGCTGCGTGCACTTCAAGACGCAGAGAATCACGATCTGTAAGAATGTAAGTTAAGTTAAGTTAGTTTAATTTTATTTTATAAATTACCCAAAAAAATACATATGGTAGGCTATATCTTGCAGTCTTAGTAACAATGCAGACCTGGGGTTAATTATTCAGTGGGTTTCATGCTTAAGGCTGTACTCATTCAGTTCATTTTTTCATACTGTTGTGTGCTGTGGGTTTTGTAGTGTAAAAAATGGGCCGTTTTGTTAGTTTGCTAAATATTATTACCTGCCGTTTTTGCAAGCAGAAAATAATAGCTTCTCTTTGTGACCTATGTTACCCTATATCTAGCAGTTGCAACAACGCCAACCTGGGGTTAATTATTCAATGGGTTTCATGCTTCATGCTGAACTCGTTCAGTTTCTTTTTTATAGGCTAGGCCTGCTGTTGTTAAGCTGTTGTTTTTGTAAAAAAAAAACGGGCAGTTTTGTTAGTTCGCAAAAAATTATTACCTGCCGTTCTTGCAGTAAAAATAATAGGTTCTGCTTGTGACCTAGGGTAGGCTAGATCTTGCAATTATAGTAATAACGCTGACCTGGGGTTAATTATTCAGTAGGTATCAACGCAGAACCCGTTCAGTTATTTTTTCAAACTGTTTCAAACTGTTGTGAAGCTGTAGTTTCTGTAGTGGTAAAAGCGGGTGGTTTTGATAGTTTTCTAAAAAATGATTACCTGCCGTTTTTGCAGCAAAACACTGCAGACTTTGAGGAGTTATGTGCTGCATTGCAAAGTTCATAGAAACGAACCCCATTGTTTTTTTAAATGTGTTGAGGCTGACTGCAAGTCGACATTCTGTACTTACGCAGCTTTTAAAGGTAATTTCTATCAGCTTCACAATGTGTCTGCACCCTCTGTTACTGCTAGAGCCGTTATTACAGATTTTAAATGTGCCATTTCGCTGTGGCACAAAGTGAAAGAACTTATAGCGCACTTAAAAGAGCATACATTGGAGGGGCGATCTGTAGCATGTCCAGTCTCTGGTTGTAAAAATACGTTCACTGTGAAATCATCATTTACTGATATGTCCAGGAAACATAGTTCAATGGACAACATAAGTTATATCTACAGGGATACTTCAGTCTTCTGCCGTCACGGTATATGAAGATGCTTCCCTGAGCTCAAATTTGTGCAGCAATAAATGAATTGCCACAGAATTTCAATGACACCTATCTTAGGAATTTATGTTTATTCTACTTAAAATTGCAAGGGCAGCTCCTTCTTCCTTCTTCAACAATACAGACGATTGTTGAAGAGATGCGAAATGTGCATGAGTTGGGACAGGATTACACCTTAAGTAAACTACATTCACTTTTAAAAAATGACATATGATGATGCTATTGCTAAAATCAGTGATTTTGTGAAGAATTCAGATCTGTTCTCTGTCATCAGGGACCACTGAGAACTACATATTCGAGAGCTCAGGTATTCCATAATATGTTCAAATACGTAGCGCCTAAAAAAGTAAAATTAGGAAATTATGAAAATATGAAAGAAAGGTTTGCCTACTACATACCTGTGATACAAACAGTAAAGAGCTTATTAGAATCAGAATTATGGCTGAATTCAATGTCACAACAGTCTTTTGAAACAGACTCGGATGATTTTGGTGACATGTGATGGACAAAACTTTAAGTCCAACTCGTTTTTCATTGAAAATCTAGGATGCCTGAAACTAATTCTGTATCAGGATGCTTTTGAAATCGTTAATCCCCTCGGCTCTGCTAAGAAAAAACACAAAGTTTTGGCAGTCTATCTTTCTGTGGCAAATTTACCTGCCCATGTGCGGTCCAATACTGATCACATGTTTCTTGTCTTATTGTGTGGAGAAAATGACCTAAAACAATTTGGAATTGCTAAGGTGTTCTCAGAGATGTTAGTGGATTTAAAAGATTTGGAGGAAAATGGAGTAGCTATAGGTGTTGAAACGTCAAAGGGGCTCTGTATTGTATTGCAGGGGATAATTTGGGTTCACACAGCATTGGTGGCTTTACAGAAATTTTTTGCCATTCTCATTACTTTTGCAGGTACTGTGAAATAATGCAAAGGGAGTTTCATGGTGATGACCCAAATGTATGTGGTCCACAGCGCACCCCTGAAAGTTATGATTCGGCTGTAGGTGATCTACAAGCTGAAGGAATAAAAGGTAATTCAGTTTTCAATTCTCTGAAATCTTTTCATGTTTGCCAGCCTGGTCTCCCTCCTTGTTTAGGCCATGATGTATTTGAGGGTGTCTTATCCTATGATGTTGCACTGTACTTGAAGTGTTTCATAAAAAAAAAGAAATGGCTTACATATTCACTTTTGAACCGACGCATCAATCAATTCAAGTACAAAGGATCTAATGCTCTCACAAAGCCATGTGCTGTCAAATCTGACGTGTCCAAGCTGTCTGGTCAAGCCATTCAGAATTGGAATTTATTAAGGTTGCTGCCTGTATTAATTGGTGACAAAGTCCAAAATCCAGAAGATGATGTGTGGCAGTTAACTCTCCAGCTTAAAGATATTGTTAATATGATTTGTGCGCATACAATTTCATTGTCACATGTAGCATATCTTGACATTATAATCCAGGAATATTTGGAATCAAGAAAGTGTTTATTTCCTGAGACTCCACTAAAACCAAAACACCATTTCCTGCAGCACTATCCGGCACTAACTTTGAAATTCGGCCCCTTGATCAGAGCATGGACGATGCGTTTTAAAAGTAAACACAGCTACTTCAAGAGATGTGCCAGATATTTGGAAAACTTTAAAAACATCTACCTAACGTTATCTGAAAGACATCAGATGTTTCATGCATATTTTTCAGCAGGGCCAGGATGCAGTCAGCTTCTTCAAGTCAAAGACAGTTGTACTTTTTACTCCAACCTTTACAGTGACACAATTAAGCATGCAGTGAGAGAGTTTAGCTTCTCAGAAAAGAATACTAGTGTTTCCACAGACATACAGTATAAAGGTACATCATATAGAAAAGGGCATTTCCTTGTGTCAAAAAATGATGAGTCCATAGAGTTTGGAAAACTTCAAATTATCATCATCATCATCATCATCCGCTTTGTCCGGGGTCGGGTCGCGGAGGTAGCAGTTCCAGCAGGGCATCCCAAACTTCCCTTTCCCGGGCCACATTAACCAGCTCTGACTGGGGGATTTCAAGGCGTTCCCAGGCCAGTGTGGAGATATAATCCCTCCACCTGGTCCTAGGTCTGCCCCGCGGCCTCCGCCCAGCTGGACTTGCCTGGAACATCCCCCTAGGGAGGCGGCCAGGTGGCATCCTTACTAGATGCCCGAACCACCTCAACTGGCTCCTTTCTACGCATAGAAGCAGCGGCTCTACTCCAAGTCCCTCACGAATGGCTGAACTTCTCACCCTATCCCAAAGGGAGATAATCAGCCACCCTCCGGAGGAAACTCATTTCCGCGGCTTGTATCCGCGATCTCGTTCTTTCGGTCATGACCCACCCTTCATGACCATATGTGAGAGTAGGAACGAAGATAGACCGGTAGATTGAGAGCTTTGCCTTCTGGCTCAGCTCTCTCTTCATCACAACGGTGCGATAAAGCGACTGCAACACCGCACCCGCTGCTCCAATTCTCCGGCCCATCTCTCGTTCGATTTTCCCCTCACTCGAGAACAAGACCCCGAGATACTTGAACTCCTTCACTTGGGGTAAAGACTCATTCCCTATTTGGAGTAGACAATCCATCGGTTTCCTGCTGAGAAGCATGGCCTCAGATTTGGAGGTGCTGATCCTCATCCCAGCCGCTTCACACTCGGCTGCGAACCGATCCAATGAGTGCTTCAGGTCGCAGACCGATGATGCCATCAGGACCACATCATCTGCAAAAAGCAGTGATGCAATCCTCTGCCCACCAACCCGCAGCCCCCCTCTCCTGCGGCTACGCCATGAGATCCTGTCCATGAATATCACAAACAGGATAGGTGACAAAGCGCAGCCTTGGAGGAGGCCAACCCTCACCGGAAACGAGTCCGACTTACTGCCGAGAACCCGGACACAGCTCTCGCTTTGGGAGTACAGAGATTGGATGGCCCTGAGTAGAGACCCCCTCACCCCATGCTCTTGCAGCACCTCCCACAGTATCTCCCGGGGAACCCGATCATACGCCTTCTCCAAATCCACAAAACACGTATAGACCGGATTGGCATACTCCCAGGCCCCCTCAAAGATCCTCGCGAGGGTAAAAAGCTGGTCCGTTGTTCCACGACCAGGCCGGAAACCGCATTGTTCCTCCTCAATCCGAGGTTCGACTATCGGACTATTTTTTGATTAATATAAACTTTTTTCCCGATTAAGTGAGCACCACTTAAACGTATAATTTCACTGTACTTATTTCTTTTGATTTAACATTAGTGTGCGCGTCTGACGTCAGTAACGTCAGTACTGTTAACGCCCTGGCTTTGCAGGTTTATATAATCCTTTATTAGTCATGTAGGGGGACATGGGTTAACACAGCAGCAAAGTGGCTGTGCAAAGAGAGTAAGAACTGAATTTAATGTAATGTAACGACATTCATTAACAACTCTCCGTTATCAAGTTCGCAGTATGAAGTTAGGCCTACTTCAAAAAGAACGAACGAGTCGACTGACTTCTGACTTTTTATTTAGGCCTACCTTTTCATATTTCATTAGCTTATTAAATTTATTGTATTGCTTTTCACACATTGGAATCTAAATGTGTACAAAGATATTATTTTCATGCCCGCAAGCTGATTGTCTGTGTTTACAGTTATTAAAAAAAAAGAAGTCCGTTTTTATTAAAAAAATATATATATAAAAAAAAAAGTCAGTTTTCAGGTGACGATCACAAAACGTAATTATTGATGCGCATGCGCGACCAAGTTAACGAACCGCCATGTCCAGCCTGCCGCCCTTCTGGTCGCCTAAAGTGTAGTAACAGGCAGTACACGGAATCGACATCAAGCTTGGCAGAGCTGCAGTCCAAGGTAAGCATGCAAGGAAGAAGATGCTGGAGAGCTTTAAAGTTGTAATGCAATTGACAAAATTACACATTCAGATTGGATGTATGAGGAGGTGTTCCGTAATGCATGTAGTTAAATTCTGGCCATTCCTTTCTTCCTGATTAATGTGGTTAGCTAGCCATGAGACGAGCCTGATTAAGCAAGCTAACGTCTGGTAGCCATGACACGAGCCTGATTCAGCTAGCCAACGTTAGCTAATATTAGCCAGCAGATTCACATAAATGCTTGAAAGTTACTGTATAATGGTAAAGTTTTTTTTTTTTAGGGCGGACAGGTCAAAAATTTAGCAGTGTTTTTTTTTTTTTTGGGGGGGGGATTATATTATTTCCCTTGTCCAGTAGTTTTGTTTTCTGCAGTCGGAATGTATCTACTGCTCTCCTAGCCTGAGATATCTGGAAAAAACAGCCCTAATTTAGAGACTTTTTTCACCACAGCGTCCTATACTTTAAAGCAGAGCATTTCGGTCAGGAGAACCATGGAACGTCCATAGAACGCCATTGTTCTGCGTCACTGAAATATGAATTTTCAATGACGCTACCTGCCTTGGCGCTAATTTTGAGTGCTTTCCAATGGAAGGAGAAAGCGATTTCTCCGTTCAGTAATATCATGACAAGGGCTTTTGCCCAAACGGTCTTGACACAGTCAGGACGTCTCAGTTAAACCTATCGATATAGCTAGCTAACGTGAGCTAAACCAAAGGCTAGGCTATTTTTTTTTGTTTACCTCAGACTCACAGGCTCTCCCTTGCAAACGTCGATGTTTAGTTTTCACACACAGCCTACTGACAACAGGCGATTACACTTGACACGATCCACGTCCTATGAAGGACGGGTTCAAGTCTTGTTAGATATTAACGTAACGTGTCTGCAAGTTTTATAATGCGTGTTTACAGTATTTAAGTGTTAGAGACATAACGATGGTGGACCTAGCTAACCTCAGCTCAGGCAAAAAAGTCAAGGAGCCTAGTCTAGTAGTCATCGTTACTACTGTCCTGACACGATAGGGCATTGAGGTTTACATTTGCATAATATCCCAGCAAGCCCTCTGTTTAAATTTTTTTGGGGGGCAACCGTGACTTTGAACGCTAGACTCATTAATGACAACCCCTCCAATTTCATTCTCCTGTATCTGGCACAGCTGGCGCCGACCACAGCGCACGAGCTTGAGCGGTGGCAGGGCCAATGTGGAACGCACTGTCGGTGAAACCCCGACCCTGTTGAAAGTAAATTCAAATCCTTAGAAATCTATTGAGACCTAAAGATGTCAACATGATGTCTTGATGGAAGGGAGAGGGACGAATGTCCACACTGTGTGAACCGCTGTCGGGATATAGTGGAATACATTAACAGTGATAGACCAGCCTTGTCAAAGAAAAAAATAATCGATAGTGCCAAAGATAGTCAACTACAATTGTTTCAATAAGTAATGCATCCAGTATTTTCATAAAAAGCGCGAAAAATCTGTGTTAGGCCTGTGTGAGTACACTCACATCTCGCGCCGACACCACAAATTGGCTGACCACTCCATGCAAAAGGGCAAATCTCGCAAAATGTGTATCTTTGGATTTTCTTCAAAATCACACGAGAGTTGCAAAACATCCTCAGCTTCATTTTGAGACCCGCGTAATCGAGGTGCTCTGAACTTTGACCTAGTTATGCCTTTTACAGTAAAAAAAAAAAAAAATTCTCGATAGAACGCTGGAAAAATGCCATAGGTTCCAATGACTTTTTCAGAACTCACGTCGCCAACTTCAACCTGAAATATCTCAAAATGTGTATCTTTTGATTTCAATTAAAATTACATTTTATTAAACTAGAGGCTTTGAATTTTCTTTTAAAGGGACTGAAATAGAGGTGCTCGCATATTCAGACACACAAGTAAAGCTAAGAAAACTTCTAAACTAATTTACAAAAACTTGCCGTTTACCAATCATTATACAAAATTAATCAGTTGAAGGCACACATGTTCACAACAAGAATACATAGTTTGTTTTACATTAAATTAGTTTAACCCCTAGATATATTAAAATAAACAAGGTGATAGCAGTCGGTGCCGTTTTGTGATTTCGAACGTAAGCTTTACTCTAGCCCTGAACAGGCTCAACCAACATTCTATTCAATTCATTTCCTATGGGTTCGCGCTAGCGTTCTACAGCACGCAGGACCAACTGTCTTTTTTGCGTTCTGACTAAAAATACTGCGTTCTATTGTCCGCCCTAGTAGTAAACCTAGTCGTACTGGCTCCTGGGAGTTGTGGGAGGTGTGGGTCGCTCGAGCAGCCCATAGAAAAGTAAGAGCTGGCTGGCTATTGGCTATCTGGGTGCCTTTTGTTGAAACATGTTCAACTTTTCATAAAGTCAATGCGCTTTTCAATGCCACTTTTATAAGCGACCAATCACAGCCTGGATGGGACGGGGCATTAAAAAAGCTTGACGTGCTACAGCAAACTTTCTAAATTTTGAATTTATTGTTATGCATAAATGGTTATTATTATTGACAAGTGAGTACCTAGCATTATTTGGCACAATGTATACCTTTTTTGCATAAGGATTTTATGAAGGAACAAACCTACAAAATTAATGTTGGTTATGTATTTCTTAAACTGCTGCACTGTCCTACTGGAAATAATTATATACTTAAGTGGTAGGTTATAGGCCTATAGTTACTGTCTTATGAAATTATAATATATTTGTATTACACACATTCATACTTGTTGTGGATACGGCATCTGCGCCCGGGGTCCTTCACTGTTTTTCACATCGTAAGTCCACTTGAGGAGAAGGAGCATCCACAAACCCACATGCTGTATAAATATGTGCAATACATTGAAAAATGTTCAAGTAACAGAGTTTACTAGCACTGTGCTCCTTAATTTCTTTGTGTCCTCCTAAATGTTTTCATTTAGGAGCACATGTACCCCTTTAGCGCAGAGCCAAAATGTGCAACAATCATGATTGGCTGAAAATATGAGAAGAGATGCTAAACACACGGGATCAATATTTTACTATCCTGGTCGTGTTGTTGAATTAAAATGAGCGAGCCAAGAATGATTACAACTACTAATACTAAGTGTCACAAAATTATCAAATTATTGTACATTATGGGATTTCTGCAATGCTGATGGAGCCTTAAACTTTGACTTTTTTCTTGCCTTTCAGATTGCTGGCTTCATTGATTGGCTATGATTTGGCAGTGTAAGTTGTGCTCAGGCTCTTTCACTTCCAGAACACTTTTATTTAAACACTACAGACTTAACCATAGCATATTTTCCAGTATTCGCCCCCTTCCATGCCTCTATGATGATTGCATATGTACATTTAAGACATTTAATGCCCTGAGAACTCATTTGTCATGATATCATACTGCACAACTTAGCACTAGTGCAGAGCAGAGTCAGGAGCCTGTGTTACTTAAATGCCCTTTGTGCACATATCAGCAACCCATTTCTGAATCGGTTATCTTCTGTCATCTCAGAAAGCATTTAAAAAATCATGAAAAAGTGACATGCCCATGTAAGGATTGTGAGTACAGCACAAATGTTGTACTCTTCTTTCAATTCCCATAAAAGCAGAGCACACCAAGCAAGTCTTGTGTCAGACTTTCGAAGTGACGTTGTCAGTGAGGATACCCATAATCTCCAAGCCAGTATTTCTGAAGTCAGTTGTTATTAGCATGAAGGATGTCAAGGCCAGAGCACAGAAATAGGGGATGTTGATCAGTGTGACACTAATAGTCTAAAACATCAGCTCAAAAATAATGTATCTTCGTTATTCCTAAAAATGCAGGCTATCCTCCATGTATCATACACAGCTACACAAGAAATAGTGGACCACTTGAATCAGATCTTCTCCTTATCTCAGCCATTGATCAAGGAGGTGGTTAGGGATATATTGCAGACAAATGGTCACAACATTGCAGAACCTACACTGGATGAAGTTGTTGGTGCTGTCATGGACTCAAATGTTATATTTACTGCTACCTCTAAAGGTGCAGAGTTGTCTTCATCTAAGCGCAGAAAAATTTTATCGAGCGCAACTATCCGTGTGTAATGCCAGTAGAATATCAGTTGGAGCAACCTGGACATACTATCATGTATGTTCCAATCCTTCAAATGATTCAGGAGTGGTTTAAAAACACTGACTTTTTCAGCAAGATTACTGAACCAAATTCGGAGACTGGTCAATATGTGTCAAGCTCTAATGGCTCTTATTTCCTTGAAAATGATTTGCTGTCAACAGGGGAGCTCATCATACCACTCCAGCTATATATTGATGACCTTGAAATTGCCAACCCGCTTGGCACATCACGTATAATTCACAAACTTTGTGCTGTATACTGGGTCCTTGCCAATGTGTCACCAAAATACAGATCAGCATTACATGCCATACAGCTAGCAATACTAGCGAAAGTATTGGCTAGTACAGGAAAGTACAGGAAGTATGGATATGCAGCTGTACTTGCTCCATTGCTGCGTGATGTGCACACTCTTGAAAAGGATGGGGTCTTCATTGAAAGAGTTGGTCAGAATGTCAAAGGCACCATCTTTTGTGTTTCCGCCATCAATCTGGCTGCCCATGGATTAAGTGGCTTTGTAGAGTCATTTAGAGCAGACTATGTTTGCAGATTCTGTATGACCAAAAAAGAACAGTTTCAAGCAAGTGAAGTCAGAGAAAAAGTGTTTTCGCAGAGAACCAAAGCCAGCCATGACCTTCATGTACAAAATGTACAAGAAAGTGACACTTTAAGCAGCCACTTTGGTGTTAAAGGTAGCTGTGTCTTGCGTGAGTCCCTGAATTACTTCCATCCTATCACAGGCTTTCCTCCAGATATATTGCATGATCTTCTGGAAGGTATTGTTCTTGTGGAGCTTTCTATTTGTATTAAGCTGAAGTACTTCACTTTAGAGTATTTGAACCAAAAGATTGCATCATTCCCGTATCAGCACACTGATAAAGTGGATAGACCTCAGCCAATTCCCAAAACATTTGGAACTCGAGGAACAATAGGAGGCAATGGGCATGAAAATGCCACTCTTCTCCGACTGCTTCCATTGATGGTAGGCAGTGTAGTATCAGAGGGTGATGGTGCGTGGGCAGTTTTGATGGAATTGAAAGATGTGTTGGAGTTAGCATTGTGCCCGTCTTTCACTGATGAAACCTTAGACTATTTTGAATCAAAAATCAGTGATCATAGGCAGGTATTGCTAGAGGTTTTCCCTGAGGTTAGGCTTCGTCCTAAACATCACTATGTGGAGCATTATCCCACCCTAGTCAAGTGTTTTGGACCCCTGCTGCATGTTTGGACCATGCGGTTGGAGGCCAAACACTGCTTTTTCAAAAGAGTGGTACATGACGTTCAAAACTTTTCAAAACAAAATATTTTTGAAGACCATGGCACAGACAACATTTGCCCTGCGGCGACAGACCATAGTGAAGACCTGCCCACCAGTGAACGAGCTCATGGACCTCTTGCCTGCTCTCAAAATGGAGTCTGAGGTAACCTGGATTATCTCCTTGTTTCCTGTTTTCCATTGTTGATAACATATGTCACATTCTGTGTAGTTGTGGTTTTTATTCAAATAGTGACTAATTGACATTGCTGTTATTGTCCCCATGCTGTTTTATTTAAACGTAGGTGTATGCAGAGTTCCAACGGATTTCAAATCAGAACCTCCCCAACACGTTCTACACCGAGCTTGACCGCCACATTCCTCGACTTATGACCTTATTCAGACAGAAAGCGTCCAAAACTGGGAAGAGAGCAGATGCTTCGGCTGAAATGTTAAAAATCTACGATGAACAGGTGATTAGTATCCATTTCATAAGTTGAACCTTTGGAGCATTGGACATGTTCAATGATTCAAATGAGCTTTTGAGTTCTACAATTCGCCTAGTCCACTTTGCTTTTTTCGTCAGATCATCATCATCATCATCATCGTCATCCGCTTTGTCCGGGGTCGGGTCGCGGAGGTAGCAGTTCAAGCAGGGCATCCCAAACTTCCCTTTGCCAGGCCACATTAACCAGCTCTGACTGGGGGATTCCAAGGCGTTCCCAGGCCAGTGTGGAGATATAATCCCTCCACCTGGTCCTAGGTCTGCCCCGCGGCCTCCGCCCAGCTGGACGTGCCTGGAACACCTCCCTAGGGAGGCGGCCAGGTGGCATCCTTACTAGATGCCCGAACCACCTCAACTGGCTCCTTTCTACGCAAAGAAGCAGCGGCTCTACTCCGAGTCCCTCACGAATGGCTGAACTTCTCACCCTATCCCTAAGGGAGATGCCAGCCACCCTCCGGAGGAAACTCACTTCCGCCGCTTGTATCCGCGATCTCGTTCTTTCGGTCATGACCCACCCTTCATGACCATAGGTGAGAGTAGGAACGAAGATAGACCGGTAGATTGAGAGCTTTGCCTTCTGGCTCAGCTCTCTCTTCGTCACAACGGTGCGATAGAGCGACTGCAACACCGCACCCGCTGCTCCAATTCTCCGGCCCATCTCTCGTTCCATTTTCCCCTCACTCGAGAACAAGACCCCAAGATACTTGAACTCCTTCACTTGGGGTAAAGACTCATTCCCTACCTGGAGTAGACAATCCATCGGTTTCCTTTAGTCAGATTGCATTCATTATGTAAGCAGGTTATTTGTGGATATACAGTATGTTCTGATTGGACTGTTTAAATTCATGTTTGTTCAGTAAACATGTGTCAACCGTTTGCACACCTGTTTTTCTCGTTATAGGAATTCCATGACATCTACACCATGCGTACCACTATTCTTCATGCCCTTCCTGTGTATCTGCGTGAGGAAGTCTCTGGATTTTTCAGAACCTGCACAGTGAGTCTCCTTGAATAATTAACACCACTGTATATTAAGTGAACAATTCATCAAAATAGAAACATATTTTGCCCCTTACCGTTGTTGAGTCTATCGATCCATATAGTTTGTGTGAGACACACACACACACACACACACACAACAAATGAACTGGATCGGTGTTGATTTGTTCAAAGCAATACAGAAGTTGTTTCTTATGAACTCCTGCCACTGCTCAGCAGATTCCTGTGTGTATAACGCAGATTATTATTTTTCTCTTTCATTCAGGACGAAGCTGTTGAGCCAAAGCTTGGAGTTGAATTGGCCCTCCTCACAGTCGTCAGTGACAATGAGTCCCTTCCAGTTCACTACCAGCCTGTGAAAACATCAGTTGTCATTGAAGGTGACATCGTGCTCAGCCTCCCCAGACTTGCAGATGCCTTCCTGGTAATGTTTGGACTGATGCCCTGCACCTAAGCTATCCAAAGGGACTCACCAATACCTTTGAATTTATTCAAAAGGTGTTACTTTGTCTAGAAGACCGCAAACTCTCACCCAAGTTACAGACACTCAAGAATGATTTAATGATTTGATGTGTGAAATTCATCTGAAAATGGCGTTGGTAAATTTGAGTGTCACAAGAGACTAAAACTTACAAGCATAACTCCAAGAGTTGGAGTCCAAAGATATTGCGATACACAACAAATATTGAGGGCGCTGTTTTTCCGTGCAGCAATATTTTTTACTTATTTTTCCATAGCATGACCAACCAAAGTGTACAATCAACAGATTGTGGCATTATTGTCGCTGCCCTGTTGCCCTATTCTGGTTGTTGACTTAAAATCTTTTGGAGTTCAAGAACATTGGTTGGAGCTTTGCTGGTGTGCAGCAAGACGTTTTACTTGAATGTTTTTTTTACTTTTCCTGAGCACGACCAACCAAAGTACGTTGTGCTTGTTTATGTAATGCATTTTAATAGAGCATATTCAGTGTGTGGCGTCTATGTTGTTGCTCTATTGACTTAAGTGTAATACAAAATAGAGAGATTCAAACTTGGAAATATAACTCCAAGAGTTGGAGTGGACAAATACTGCCATACACAAAATAATATTGTTGGGTGGTACAAGATATTTTTTGGTTTGAATATATATATATATACAGTATATGTATATATAGGTTATTTAAAAAAAAATTCATAGCATGACCAACCAAAGTGCACTGTGCTTGTTATGAGTTGTGCCATTATTGTTGCTTCCCTATTCAGGTTGTTTGACTTGACTAAAAAAGAGCAGAGATGAATAAATATCGAGTTTAGTCTACGTAAGAGTCTGTGTGCTTTTTTTCCCCTTCAGTTAATTCCATGGTTGTAGTGAAAGAGAATTTAATTCATATTAATGGAAAAAATATAAATTTAACTGTAATCAAAAGGTGCAAGTAGCATGTGATAAAAATATTTGAGCTATGAATACTTTTTTTTTTGTTCTGTTAACTTAATCCAATGAAAAGAATTACTGGAAACTTAAGTCATGTTAACTCACAATTTGAGCTATGAATACTTACTTTTTTGAGTTGTGTTAACTTAATCCAGTGCAAAAATGAATGGAAACTTTTAAGTCATGTTAACTGAAAATGTTTCAGTTGACTGAGCATAAGCACTTTAATTTAACTTATCAAAAGGTACAAGTAGCACATGATCAAAACATTTGAAATATGAAAATTTAATAATTTTAAGTTAATCAACTTAAAAAAAGTGAGGCAACTGATTGCCTCACTTTTTTTGAGTTCTGGTAACTTATTCGGGTTTACAGTGCACTGTTCTCCTTTTCTGTAAATACTACAGTAAATAGCTGTAATTGCCAGTAAGTTACTGTAGTAAATTTACAGTAAAGTACAGTCAAGGGTCTAACTACAGATATTTCAGTTTTTTGTCAACATAGGACAGGTTTCCCTTTATTACACCACTCGTTTATCTTGCAAAGCACACAATATGCACCAATTATTAATCAGACTGGCCATGTTGGTCATAAGAGAGAGAGCGAGAGAGAGCAGCAAGTTCATAAAGGCCAAAACTGGCGGAAGCATCAAAATGGGGTGCAAAGTGCTTATAGAAATAAACAAAAACATTGAGATGTTAATATTCTGTATAGAAGTACATGACCAAATTTGTCCCAAGCTAACACAAAGGTTAAAGCACATAATGAATAGCGACACGCAGGCACCACTGAACGCACTCAAGGCAGTTAATAACAACGGCCAGTTAATTTAGCAAAGGTTCGGTAAATTTGAAGGTAGTAATCCCCTCCTGCTGGGATATTGATGATTACCAAGTTTACTCTTTTGTAGATAATGCCTTCTTAGACGATAATGAAACTACGAAGGATGAAGGAGCAAGAGTGAAAAGCAATCAGGGTCAGTCTAATAATGGAGCAGCACTCAGCAGTCTTGTTGAAAGTGATCTGTGTGACTGGGCAAAGTGCAGAAGCACAGACGATAACTTTCATAAGAGCGATGGGAACTATGCAGGGCAGATTCAACTCAATCATCTTCCAGATCTATAAATGAGCCTAGCAACATCCAAGAAAATGAAAATATCAATTTTCATGCCAAACACGGTAGGTCACTACATTTTTAGAGGACCTGACAAAACGGGGAAAAAAAATGTATAGTGCTAAGTGTTTTTTGTTGCAAGCCCAGGTCGCTTACATTTCGGCCGCAAATTAAAAAGAAAACAAGTTAAAGACTACTCGAATTGTGCGTCTAGCGTTGTAAGTGACCTTGAAGCAGACAAAGAAGTGTGCAATTTGACCGCCAGAGCTTTCAAGAGCACACCGATATTTTGATACCATTAATTTCGGCACCTCCAGTCCTCCACCTCAGAGTATGGACTCGGAATTAGCAGATGGTCTGTTGAACACAAATATGACAATATAAGCATGTCACTGGAGAGAAACGAAAATCTGGTGTCAAATAAAAAAAAGAAGAATGAAAGACCTAAACACAAAAGAGAATATATGGATATACCATTGGAAGGCATAAACTCGTGGCAGAGCAAGAGTTTTACTTTAAACGGTAATCCCTGCAGCGCGTCATCTTCAACTAAGATTGAGCTAAAGGGAAAATTTGGGCAGGCACAGTGGAGTTGTTATCCTCACAGAAAATTTTAATTTTCGTTGTAATTTAAAAACGAAGATGTCTGAAGCAGTAAGGCGTTCAAATTCTGCACAAAACGCTGCAGGCGCAGGATCAAATTCTATAGATAAAGCTACCTACCCCTTGCCAAGCGGGAAGGGTAGTGGGGCCACCAAGCCACCCTCTAATATAGGTCAAACGATGGTCGACACACACAAGAAAGCCATATTCGCTTCAAGTCTTCTTAAAAATGTTATATCTAAGAAAATGCAGTTTGAGCAAGAGCGAAGAATGGAGCGAGGGGAGGTGTGTGAGCCATATCAATCCTCAAATCCACCCTTTCTACATCAAGAAACGGAAATTCGAAGAGAAAAAAGCCCAACACCAAGTGATTCTCAGAAATCCCAACAGAGACAGACAACTAACTTTGAGTCTAATACTGACTTTACGATTGTTCGCGTGGGGGAAATAGAGGACATATTGGACAGCAACGCATGCGAGGTCAGAAGAGACAGTTGGAGACAGGGCACGTTACCTCTGAAACCAGAAACTAATTTAGAATCGACAAATGGAGATCTATTTGACGCTAAAAAAGGAACTCTACCAGCGGCCAAAAGTGCGTTGCTTCCAAGCCAAAATAGCGCATTCAGAACATGGAGCGACCGTGAGCTAGAGTTTCAACAGGAACATGAAAGTGATAAAACTCGGGAGGAAACCTGCCCTCACCTAATGACAAAAATGAAAAGGCGGATATGTTCACGTATTCGGGCAAGAGAAAAGGTAACTGAAATGTCACATTTGTTTATGCCTAGTACCCGGGTCCTGTCCAGCGATGGGAAAGCTGGATCGCAATTGCCAAATATGGGATATTCTATCCACACTACCGCGGATCAAGAAGAAAGCGGTATGAAGTTACTCACTAGTGACATGTTATATGTCTCAGACTTGATAAGAATAACAACAAAATCCCCGGAAATTAAACTTAATTTGAGCAGCGTTAGGGTGAACACAGCAAATCCTTTTCAACCAAAATTATCAACCATTCTAATGACAAGAGATTACTGTAGACATCAAGCGACTGCAACAACGTTAAAGGGTGAGTCCTCTGAGAAAATACCCCTATTTATGGTTCGAGATATTAGAGACAATAAGGGCAAGCTACAATCATCTATACACCAAGTTCGAGACATACGTAAATTAGTCAAAAGCTCTTATAACTTTGTATCTTTGGATAACAACGAGAATAAATTATCTACCGATGTCGAGTTTTATAAGCAGAGGCCTAATCCGAATTCCTCATTGCTTTCCCCAATAGTTATAAAGTGTCAGTCAGTGAATACAAATAGCAATGCAAATCTATCTGGAAATGTAATCAGGATGTCTAAACATAGGATCGAGGATACATTTGAGATAGAAAGGTCATCTGCCGAGGGCGCCAAAAAAGGCATATTACATCTCCAAAGACTAACAGGGAGAGCAGCAGGGAAAACAGGAGACTCTTCACAGGGAGCAATATTGGAAATTGAAACTAAAACGGCTTCCCGAAAAAGGGAAAAAAACACCTGCTACAATTGATAAGAAACCTGAGTCAAACCTGGCTAACCTAGCAGCATTGGAAAAACTCCAAGATGCTATCAAAACCATGGAGCAGCTGTATGTTTTTGACAGAAATGAGTGGAAAAGAAGAAGTGAGTCTCAGCCTATGTCAGACAACCCTGTGCTTTCGCTAATTGCTTCTGATAAAAAAGAAGTAAATCTAGCCAATTGTATAACATTAACTCAGGACAAATCTGTGGTACAATACCCTATTCCAAATGCAGACAAACCCACACCTTCTGCCAAAGCCTATATCTGCAATAAAATAATGAAAGAGCCCGTCAAAACCCCTCCGAGTCCATACAGCAGCGTGGAAAGACACAAAGTAAAATTTCTTTCTTTGCAAGGCATTGCCACCGGGGAATCAAAATGTGTTTATACCCTGCTCCAGCCCAAAGGAATCCGTGAACACCACAATTGAATGTGGAAACCCTAATGCACCGCAGCCTTGTGCCTCACAATCACTTCACATAACAAAAGAATTTGGCCCAAAGTCTCCTTTTTCCTTGAAAATGAGCCAGGCAGTGCAGCTAGGAAAGGAAAGGCCAGATGGCACTACTGAGGCCGATTCGTATATCCAAGCCCAGTTCAGAATTTCAGCAGAGCCACAAAACTACTTAACCATACCTGGCAAGCCTACTTCAGTGTCCCTCACTCAGTCACCCAGCCCAAATAGTTTCATGGACCTTGGCACTATCACCAGGAGGCAAGAGAACCAAAAACAGTCTCTACAAGGCTCCAGCATTAGGATGGAGACGCACTCTGACATGACCGATGCTACTGTATACCATAAAATCCCATCCATGACTTTGTCAGCTGCCCAGCCACAGCTCCTTTGTTTTTCCCCTACAATGCACCCTCAATCAGTTATGGACCTTTTTCAGAGCACCCAGAGGAAAATGCTCTTGGACCCTGCCACTGGTAACTACTATTTAGTTGACACAACTGTCCAGCCAGCTACCATGCAACTCCTTGACCCTGAAACTGGTCAGTGTTTTCATGTGCCCATGCCACAACTGCCAATGACCCCTGTGCCAATGTCCATCTCACCCATGGCACTGAGTCCAGAAGTGTATGGCCACACCTACATGATCTACCCAGGTTTTATGGCTACGCCTACTATAATACCAGCCTGGATGCAGACACAGAGATCCATGCATTCAGAGCCAGATCAGAGTGGTGGATCGTCCCACCACACTGAAGGGTCATACATAGAGAGTCCATTCTACAAAGCAACAAGGAAATGCCCTCAGTCCACATTCATTGCTCAGCAATATGAAACCACAATAGGAGATGCACAGGACTTTTCCAACTCTAATTTGCCTGGCATTAGTATTCCTTCACAGCAGAGACCCCATATTATTGAAGCACCATTATACGATGGACAACCACAAGTTTTGTGGTAGATCACCGATAACCCACAGGTAAATTGTTTTATCACACAAGTGCATTTAAGTCGCATATCTTTTAATGTTGCAACAATAACATTGATGATCAAGTCTTAATGTATGTAGGGGTGACTGGCTTTCTACTTCTTGTGTGTAAATTACTCTTTATCAATATTTGTAGATTATAATCGATCAAGGTGATGAAGTGTAATTACCTATATACGGAGCACCACAAGTAGTGACGTTCTATGTTACGAGAAAAAATGATTGTATGAAAACGAAGATCTGCCACAGCTGGGTTTGAATGCAAAGCAATTCTATTTATTTACTAATCTAAAGAAAGCTTGAAAATTATGGTACTGCAAAGAATGACTAAATGATGACATTGATAAACTAAAGTGGTTAGTAGGCATTTAACGCTATGGTTAGAATATAAACATACACAGTATCACAGTTAAAATATAAGTTTTCCGGCCTGTGCTCTTCTGCCCTCTGCTGGCGAGCCGCCACTAGCGATTACGTTCGCACGGTGGTTTGCCTACATACTTCAACGCAAGTTTGCGGGCCCACTAGGTGGCAGTGTCGCATTCATTAATCCAGAATGTACAAAAAACCGTAGAAGCAGCACAGACACGGAAACTCCCGTTCATGTCCCGCGAAAGTATAACCAAAGAGACCGAAGGTTGCATACTGCTTTAGAGCATGTTTAAAACAAGCAGAGCTGACCAAAGTGTTGTTTAATACATTCACATACAGTTTATCAAACAATAAAGAAAACAGTTGTAACATATAGCCTATGTATTATGTACAAGCTAAGCGCCTATACCACTAATATGATTCGAAGGCTATTGAAAATCAGCCTATCTGCTCCATTTCATTGTGTCATCTGCGTTTTCATTTGTTTTGGACACAGTCAAAAAATATTACCGAATATATCTGCTTGCTTCCTACCCTGCTCAACTGATCAGCGATTGTTTGATGCACTGAGAAGACGCTTTCCCGCAACGCGCTGTTAGGATTTGGGAGGAGTCGCAGTCAACACGTCGGCGGGCCTCGGTGAGCTACGCTTTCCCAGAAACCCCTTCTCTTCGAAGCTACGCAGAGACGTTTACATGCTCCTTCGCAGAAGTATAAACCAGGCTTTAGTGCCACCGTTTTGGCTGTTACATGAGCAAGTAGGATTTGATACAAAAATATGATCAACAATAGCACCACTGCAGATCAGTCTACACATGCTTTTTCTTGAAGTGTATTTTAAATACAGTAAGAAGGTCTAATGTAAAAAAAAAAAGAAGCTAATTCGACCATTGAGACAGCTGTCTGCATGGGCCCATGTGGAATGTACCTGGACTTATTATATATTAAAGTGAGAGTTAGCCCATTCTCGATCTTTTTATGTTTTTCATCAGATACTGATGTTGTATTTTAAATATGGCTGTGAAAGTTAACGCGTTATTATTGCCCTTGCATCATTATTATTGCCCTTGTTTGGAGGAAAAAAATCCCATCCATTTTGACGGGCGGTAAATACAAAATCTGAGGTCTTTGACAATATAATAGCATAAAATAAGAAAACGATATTGCTTTGTAGCTATTTAGAGCCCAAATCCCATGGCCAGATAGGCATGCAATTATATTCCCAGTGAACACAAGACCTAATTTCAACGTTGATTTCTGTTTGAAAACTTATTGGGGTTGGACATTCAAGACCTCGTAGCCCTTTTTTCAACCGGCTCAAATACGGTTACAACATCAATGTGTCACAGAACACAAATTTGTTTAATTTTTATATTTATTGTAATTTGTAGCTTGAAAGCAAGACCATATTGATTATTTTGAAGCTTTTTCTCTGAATTCAGGGAGGCGAAATGTGGTCTACACGAAGATAGTCTCGCGATGCCAGACCCATCTCCACACTTCGTTGCGCTGTGCCAGCGCTGGAGAAGAGTCTGGCACCATGCGCTGAGTTTTTGAATAGTGGAGAAAAACACTATTTTTTTTAACCCAATCACAATAGCCTTGGAAGGTGCAAAACCCAGGATACAGTCACGGTGTCCTTGCAAATTAGTGTTGGGGGGGAACTTGTTTTGGTGGAACATTTTCACGTGGGGAGGCGAGCACTGGCTAAATCCCCGCAAAAGGAAACGCCACATAAAACATTAAATTAGGTATTTCGGCTCTGTGATACGACTTTTATTGATGAAAAAGACAAACAGAAATCATCGGTGTCCAGGAGGTGAAGCCTGTCTATACTTTAGCTTTAGAGGAGCTCACTGGACCGATAAAAACCACAGACTTTACATCTCACATGTATGCAGTTCTTGCAGAACGTTCTTAAATCGATATCAAAGAAGCTAATGTGAAGGGGAAAGGATGGGAAAGGACTAGCGATGACTGACTGGGTCAGAAAACGGATCAAGATCGTGCATGAGAGTCGAGACTTGAGTCTGGGCTTCTCCAAAATGCGTTCACAAGGTGTTCTGGTCCTGCAACTAGTCATCAGAATCGATACATGGATACATAAAAAATGCTAAATCTAAGAGTCATAGTCCCGTCAATTATGATTAAACTAGCTATAAAGTGTTTTCATGACAACTTCCATAACTATATTTACCAATTGCCATTGCTTTTAGCCTGGAAACCAAAGCTATGAATGTTGTCCAGATATGTGATGGCTGTCTTAATTTATCATACGAGGAGATATGAGGAGGTCACCATAGTCCTCATAAATGTGTGGTTCCAATGTTGCACAATTATACATTTTCAACATGAAGGTAGTTTGTTTCTATCAGAAACACCACTCTCTAAAAGGAGTCAAACTGAAAGGCAGAAGAATAAGCCATATGCCATATGTTTGGCTTGATTGAGGTTCTAAATTTGCGAATCCAAGGATTAGGTTCTCGGACAAGGTAACATGATGAAATAATAATGTACATTGCTATAATTATCTTTGATACTGCGAGATTTCACACAATACAGTCACGTTAAATTAGCTTCATATGGTTATTTGTTCTTTACCAGTGTCCACACCCGCGCTCTCAAAACGTGAGTCGTTTGCAGAATGGCTCTCATGCCATGGAGTACTGGCCAGTGGTTATTTTCTTGTCCGTGTCTTGATCTTGCCTGGCGTACGCTGCTGCTACCCCGTTTTACTGCAGAGTTTTAACATGGTCCTTTAATCGCGACCAAAGGGGACACTACCAAAACCATTGCATTTTCACGCTATGTCTGTGTTTAGACTTGCGAGCTCCACTGTCTACAGATGATATGACATGATTGGAATATTAAACTTTTAACCGGTGGGCAAACATGCAATAACGTCCCTGTGTTTGACAAATGTTCTAAACATTTTCTTTGTAAATCTTTACAACCATTCACAGAACAAACCAAGCAGGCATGCCTTACAATACGATCCAAATCTTCGTCGAAACCCGACATTTTTGGTGTGTAGGTTGCTAGCTGGATGTTGTTTCACGTAGCGGCAGGGCCCCAAAAACTGTAACAAGCAGGTAGAGGAAGGAGAGGAATTTGGGGGAATCTGATTGGTGCCGACTTCAACAGTCGGCGTCAATGGCAGGCTTATTTCAAAACCTTGCATTCGTTCAGCCAGACTAACACGATAATATTTGAACGCATTTAATGTTACATTTTACATGAAAGAAATGTACTGCTCAAGGCTGTGTTTGCCAACAAGACAATTCTAGGACAAGGTAATGGGAATGGGAGTAGTTTTTAATGCAAAAATAAGATAGTGGAGTGGTACTTATGTAGATATTGCACTGACTGTCGACATGCGCCGCAGTACTGCTTGACAGAGATATACATTAATTTAGTGTTCGGCGACGGTGAATCAGAACAGAACAGGGACTTGTATCACGTGTGAGAGCTGCTTTAGGGTTTCATGGGATGCTGCTTCGCAATCACACACTTTGTAAGTACTTTTACTGATGTATGAAGCAAATCAGGAATTAGCACCATTTGTTTTTTTATTTAATGTTGCGAACTATGCGGGCTGGTTTGGCTTAACTACATGGTAGCGCATGTTAGCATTCTTCTAGCTTGTTGTGCGGCGTTAGCATGCTAGTAACAGCAGTAACATGGGCAGCACAGTGGCTCAGTGGTTAGCACTGATGCCTCACAGCAAGAAGGTCCTGGGTTCCTACCCCACCTGACCCAATGGCCTTTCTGTGTGGAGTTTGCATGTTCTCCCTGTGTTTGTGTCGGTTTCCTCCCACCATCCAAAAACATGCTCCATTCTCCTACCAGTGCCCTGACCAGTCATTGCCTATTCACCTGGAGTCGGTCTGTGTGTCCTATGTCCTAAGCAAGTCTGTCATAATATGTTGGGAGAGCAAGTCTGGCGCAAATTGGCTGCCGTGGTATCACTCAGACTGAGTGTTGTGTTTGATAGCTGTCGGTCCATTCGTTGTTCGTTCTGTGTAATTAATTGGCAACCAATTTGTGTGAAGCGCTTTGAGTCTCGAGAAAAGCGCTAAAAAATAATTATAAAAAAATGAATTATAGTAGTACATGCTGCCAGACTGTTTTCACTGCATGATATATATTCAATGAGTGGTTGTACAGTCAGAGCATCATTTTCTGGTGTAACATTATCGATTTTGGTATCCCCCTTTTATTCCAGATGCTGTCTTGAGGTCCAACTCCAGAGCTACTGCAGACCATTTAAAACAGGCTCCGGTGAGGTCTGGTGGGAGTGGGTTTAAAAAAAACAAGATGTGAAGGAATATTTTTAAAGTGTTTCCACTTTCAATTGTTAGTTTGCCGTTGGAATGGAGTTGATATTACATAAATTGATGCTTATTAAAAGAAGTTTTATTGAAACTGCTGTCACATGGTTTTCTTTTTTTAAGTGGAAACTGAATTTGTTTGCAATTTGCATGACTGTTTTTGGTATAGTTCTTATTGTATAGCCGCAACTACTTTTACTGTATTGTCCCAGTTGAAAAGGCTTTTATTAAATGGTGAACTGTCAGCGGTTAAAACAAATAAAACAAATGGTTCAAAAGTGAACGTTTTTTAAACGTTCAAATGGAGACCTAATTTCGCCAGGTGAAACTTTGGCTAAATGTGAATCAACCTCTTCAAATAGCTGGTAAAAAAACGTTCAGTTCTAGCCCATTTTTGAACGTCCATTCAACGTTGGTGTAGTTGTCGATTGTCTTTTCAACCTCTTTTCAACCAAAAAATGCTCACTGGGTTATGTCGTTGCCGATCAACGATCGACATTGTTATATTTAATTTCTTTAACCTCTTATGACTCTTATATAATTTGAATTAAATGCCTATCCAAGGCATACCCAAAGTGAATTGAGTGCTGTTCTTGAACCATTTTGAGTATATGCAAATTTTATTTTTTTTTAATTTTTTTTCAACACTTTGAATTTCCCCCCCTTGCAGTCAGAAGCAATGTATATGCTACTGGCATTGAGAAATTGAAACTTGAACACACTGAAATAGAAAGATTTGTAATTCCGCCTGAATTTTTTCTTGCAAACAGAGGCCTGAAGATGACCATACTAGGCCCTATGGGCTGGAAAACACCATGGGACCACAGCATGAAGCCTTACCTAGTCCAACTTTATATGATAAGAATATCACACAACATTTATTTCTCCAACAAGTTATTCTAAGGGTCCCTTTGTGCGTTTTTGATAAAAGGACACTTGGACACTTTGGAGACTCCAAATGGCCTTTTTTACAAAACTCACATACTTAGCTACAACTTAAGAATTTTTTTACTTTTCTCAATCCTGGTCTTGGGGACACCTTGTCCTGCATGTTTTAGATGTTTACCCGCTCTCAATTAGGCATGTTCATATGTACATATAGAATATCTAATATATATATAAAAGAGTCAAAACAAGTGCTATGGTGCTAAACTAGTTTATATAAAAACAAAGCAACCAGCAAACTATTTACATGTCCAAACTATTTACATAAAATTTCACAGCAAACTATTTACTTATTGAAAAATGTAGAGTAGTCTTTTTACATATTATTGGCAACATGCTAGTCATTGTAGCAGTCTCTATTTGGCACAAAACACAAAGCCACATTACATGAGGCACACTGAGGTGTGGCCGTTTGTTGACTGAGAGAGAAGCCTCCGGTTCCCAATCTTCATCAGAATCTGATGTTTGCCTATAATGCATAAACAAATAAATAAGTGTTAATCCTTTACACAAGTAGACAAAACTTTACCATCTCTTTATCAGTAAGTCACAAACAAGAACCACACTGAAACAAAGAGAAGGTCTCAGCCACCCATCTCTCTTCTGACATGCAAAACACAGTGAATCAGCACACACAAACCTCGCATCCCCCCAGAAATGCTAAACACACACACTGAAACAAAGGGAAGGTCACACCCACTGATATACCTCCTAGAGATGCAAAATAGGTACACAGTGAAACAAAGGACTCCAGGCAAACACAGAGAAATAGACTTGTGCTTGCTTATGTGCCTTTCTAGAAAAATGTGCATTCATAATTCAAACTAAAGCGCATTTCTGTCCAAATATGCAGTAATATATCATAACACATAATGTATATCAATAATAAAATACTAACTAACTTATCGAGAATGTCATCTCCGTCAAAATAGGTAGACAGTAAATTGAAGGACCCCTCCGCACAGAGAAAGACTTGTGCTTGCTTGTCTGCGCCTTTCTACAAAATGCGTATTCATAATTCAAACTAAAGCGTATTTCTGTCCAAATATGCAGTAATATATCATAACACATAATGTATACAAATAATAAAATACTAACTTGTCGAGAGTTACGTCCTTTCCGTCAATAAACATTTCTTGAGCCACAAACTCCGTCTCTGAAATGTCGCTTTCTTTATCAGTGACTTCATCGGCCGAATTGTCACTATCACGCCTCAATATCTTGTCGATAGCTTGAAGTGCCGTGTAATTTCTTTTTATATTCCGTTTCGCCATGATTTTCTTTGCAAACTTTCCAAAAATAACCAATTCACAGAGTCTCAAAGACGAGTGAAAAGAGCGCTCCTTCTGTACTACTATTGCGTAATAGCACCTGGGAAATGACCTGAAGAGCGATCTGTGTGTTGCGCGCGACTATTGTGGGGTCGAGAACAAAGACCCTCCCTGAATGTTTGGTATCGTTTTTTTCAGAAGTTCAGTGGCTACAAGTTACGCCAATCATCCATTTGATTATTTGCGAGTGGCTGCAGCCTGTTCATGAACTTTGTAGGCAGTCCCTTCTCCACGTAGAGGGTGCTGACTGGATTGTCAAGGGTCATAAAAAATACTGGATGATCGTATTGGGTAAAAAACGATGTCAATCGAAAGGTTAAAGGTTCGACCACCATTTTATAACAAGAGATCGAGATGTTCAAATGTTAGCTGGGGTTTTGACGTCGAAATCCATGGAAAATTAGTAGCACTTGCTGGCTACTGCTAAACGGTACTAGAGTAGCCCGTGGCTATGTTGGAGAGTAAACATTTGTTTTGGACCAAATTTTTTACTGAATTGGACTGCCTGGACCCTTGTCGACGTAAGAAAATCTTTTTTGTGGAATATTATTGATCGGTGGATTACTTATGATGCTTCAAACGTGAGTTGACTACATATTTTGGAAGTTTGTTTACTGGGTGGTGCTCTGACATAGGCCTTGATTGTAGCGTCTGTGGTGCTCGTATCGTGAAACGGTTTTTAGCGACCGAATCACAGGAATCTCATTTTTCGAACAGTATCTGGCATGAGTACATACGTTAACATATGAGTTTTGTATTTAGTCAGACATCCCCTCCTCCCCCCACCGGCCTGTGGGCGGGCCGGCAGATTTTAAAGAGGTTAAGAAATAGGGGTTTATAACATGTCCGTAATTTAGTCTTCCTCCATCAAAGTGGAAAAACGACCCCACCAATGGCCTTATATGTAATGTCCTGACATACAACTACCTTATAGAATCTGATCTGTCACTTTTTATTTTGGTAAGTCCTGAGTCTGTCCAATATGGCGTTACTGCAAAAGTTGCCACATCATCGCCGTTAGCCGTTTGACTGCTAGCACTGCAGCTTGCCAAGACAGAGTGCACACACAAAGTTAACAAAATTGTACGAATTATGGGTTAATGATTAAAAGTAATAGTTAGCCAGATCGTTCAACTATGGGTGCATTTATAAATTTAATCTGAAATGGTTTGACAGCTTTTAGGCATAGTGACACTATTGCCACAGGCCCCTTTGCAGCAATGCAGCCGAATGTTTTCTCCCGAAAGGGGGCGTGGGTTTTCTGACCACAGTGGAGTGACAAATGACTGTTCTCATCTATGGGCGTAAACTTGCGGTCACCACTGAAAACGGCATGCGAGTTGGAAGGGAAGAAAGAGGAACCCTAGAATAATTTATAAAAAATAAAAAATAATTTTGTTCAAATACTTTTTAATGTGTGTCATAGACACAAAGGAAGCACACGAAAATGTATGATTGTCTACACATTATGGGCCATTTCGACACCAATTTGTTTTGACGGAGTAAACTCAGTTGTAAATTGAACAGAAACTAGCAAGCAATGTATATAGAAAAGGGTATTTTTGAATGGCAAGTTCAGCTACTAACCTTGCCAAATGGGTCTGTCAACAAGACCTATGTTATGTGCAGGTACACTGTCGATTAAATTGAGTTACTACCGGAGAACATCTCATCTTAAAGGGGCCCGCCCAATTATGCTCATTTTCAGGTTTATACCTTTATTTAGGAGTTCTACTAGAATGGGCTTACGCATTTTAACGTTCAATTCATTTTTTCCAAACTGCCTGGGTCTGCAGCACCTCTGAGCTCATCCTCAAGTCCAAGTCCACTACCTGTCAGCTTGATCCTTTCTCCACAGGCCTCATCAAAACCTGTTTGCCAGCCATGTCCCCCTTGATAACAGCAATAATCAAGTCCTCCCTCAAATCTGGAACTGTACCCCCACTCTCAAACTGGCCGCAATCTCACCCATCCTCAAAAAATGATCCTTAACAACTATAGGCCCAGCAGACGGTTGTTGCTGCTCAACTTCAGTCCCACCTTGACTTTAACCTTCATTAACCACTTCAATCCGGTTTCCGTCCAAAACACAGCACCGAAACAGCCCTGGTTAAAATCACCAACGACCTCCTCTGTGCAGCTGACTCGGGACTACTATCCATCCTCATCCTCCTTGAACCTTTGACATCCTCCTTGAACCTTTGACACCATCTCCCACTCAGTACTCCTGGAGCGCCTGACTGGCATTGGGATCACTGGTGACGAACTCTCCTGGTTCTCATCCTATCTCGCTGATAGGCAACGGTTTGTGCAGCTGGAGAACCACAGGTCCAGAAGTGTTGCAGTTGCACAGGGTGTCCCTCAGGGGTTAGTTTTGGGTCCACTCCTCTTCATCGTCTACTTCCTTCCCCTGGGGTCGATCATCCGTCATCACGGTGTCCACTTCCATTGTTATGCTGATGACAGCTCTATGTCTCTACCCAACCCACCACTGCCCTCCCTCCCTCCTACCTTACTGACTGCCTTTAGGACATCAAGAGCTGGATGAGTCAGAACTTCCTGAACCTCAACGGCAGTAAAACGGAGGCCCTGCTAGTTAGATCCAAAGCCACTCTGTCCAAAGCCACTATCCCTAACAAAATGATTGTCTTCCCCCCGTACCCATCTCCTCCCAAGTCAAGCCTCGGAGTTATTCTCGACAACACTCTCCTTTGCCCCTCATACCAGCCAGACTTTGCCCGTCCCTGTCTCAATCAAGTTCTGGAGTCCTGGTCCACGCATTTGTATCCTCACGGATTGATTATTGCAGTGCTGTTCTTTCACTCCTCCCCACCAAGCTACTAAACCGGCTACAAATAGTCCAGAATTCAGATGCTCATAACCCACACCAAGTCCAGTGACCACATCACCCAACTCCCATCCAACTACACTGGCTCCCGGTTCAATACCGCATTCAATTAAAAACTCTCCTGCTCACCTTCAAAGCCCTCCATAATCTGGCCCCCACATATATATCTGACCTCCTTCAGGACTATACCCCCTCTCGTTCCCTGCGCTCCTCATCGTCTGGCCTTCTGACCATTCCCCCCTCACTCCTCAGCAACATGGGTGCTAGGGCTTTCAGCTGTTCCGCACCCAGGCTCTGGAACTGCTTTCCCCCACTTATCTGACAGTCTGACACTTTATCATCCTTCAAGTCTAAACTAAAAACAAATTTATTCAAATTGGCTTACTCACTGTAATTGCTCCATTGTACTTGCCCGGCTGTTTATCAGTGTTTTCACTTATGTGCCATTATGGTTTCCATTGTTGTTTCCTACCCTACACCCCCTTTTGTATTGTATTGTATTGTATTGTATTGCTGAGTTACTTTTATTTTATATTTCATTTTCATTAATATTGTATATTGTAATTGTAATATTTACTGTAACGTGACCTTGGGAGTCTTGAAAGGTGCCCTCAAAGTAAATGTATTATTATTATTATTATTATTATTATATGCTCAAGGCAATCTTTGAAGAAACCAATGCTTCGGTAAACATCAAATTCAGGAAAACAAAACATGAAAAGAAAAGTCCAGCTTTTCTCACAGCGATTGATATGCTACCTCAAACTCTTATCATGCATATCAGTTCTTCATCAGCATAAGTATTTTAAATATGAAAAGTTTTTCAAATCCGCTAGGAACATTAATATATTCTTAATTGCCTTGACACTTAAAATTACCCCGTTACAGTCAAGAATGCCACAACTAAACTGTCTTTTAGCTTTGTACAGATAACGTTACAGATGTGCATCACTTACGTTGACGATCAATCAGCATAGCTAAAGTTTAAATGTAATGTGTTATAAGGCTTATGTAATAGTAGCCAAAGTGACTGACATAAGCATACATAAAACAATGACAATATGTCTCGCTTTATTGATTTCAGCCGGCCCTTCTTCGATCTATTCCCTCTGGACTCTACCTTGTGGATGTCCTGCACAGGGTTCCCACCCATCCTGGAAAACCTGGAAATTTAGAGAATAGAATGGAAATTAATTAAAATGACCAAATATCCTGGAAATAATCTAATCTGTTGTCCTGGAATTTTGTTGTTGTATTTTATTCCCTCACTCAGATCGCCTTCGTAAACCTAAGTGTGTATTTTATTTATTAATGCCAAAATTATATCACTTTCTTTGGTGTTGACTTTGTACAAAGCGTTTGACGTTAGAGAAGCATAACGAACTTTAGCCTAAGTCTGTTTACTTTGCATACATATACATTTAAGAGCAAGGTTTCTGTTACACGTGTATGGAATGAGATTTGTGCCAAAAGTCGACAAAAGTAAAAGCAAAATCCACAAACAAAAAGAAGATAACCGAATGCATAACTAAAATCCAACAGCAAAAAAAGAAAATCCAAAAGCAAAAAAAGACAATCCAAAAGAAAAACAAAAATCCAAAAGAAAATTATAAGAAAACTATAAGCAAAACTAAAATTTATAATAAAAAAAAAGATGATAAAAAAAATAAACAAATTATATAATAAGTTAAATCTTACAAATCTGTAGTTTTTTATGGTTTCCATTTTAGTCATTTTAATCCGCTGTTTTCTTATGTGTTTGGTTTTGTTTTGGTTGTGGATCGGTGTTTTTGCTTTTGGAATTTTTTCTTTTCTTTTTGGCCACAAAAATCACGTGAGGGCGGGGTTTAGAAGATGATTTATATTGGCCCATGATAGTGACAGCAAATTTTTCGGCGCAAACAAACTCATTCTTAAACGCATCATCATTATGCGCTGGAAGTTAACAGCAATATTGAGCAAAGCAGAAAAAAATGGTACTGCAGCGCCAGTGCCGATCCTGCTGAATAGATCACAGTTTTGACCAGGCTCTACCTCTTTTTCTTATATTAATTGTGTGGTCGAATAAAAAATAGCTTTGTAACTTAAATAGTGTCTAATTGCCGTGTAGCTTACCAAAAACCCATCGTCAAATCAGCTTTAAAAAGTAGATATTTGGTGAAAATTCTGACATTTAACAGTTACCGTTATCCATAATTCTGACACCTTTATTGCAGAGCTCCATTGACCCGGCCACGATGATCCAGGCCCAAGTTGATTCTAGAACACCAGCTTAATTTATATAAATCTAACTTGTAAGATCAATTTGGCGGTCATCATTATTGGACTACTTGGACTTCGTGACTAACGTTGAGTTGTTTCCCCTTTTGACATCCACAGTATTATTTAACTGTGCTGTAGCTAAGTAGCTAATTATAATGGTAGTCATTATAAATTCATGCGTTTTCGTGTTTAGCCACTCAGACTGTGAGGACTCGGCACCAGTACCGGACCAATTTGGTGCTCTAGGCAAGAATTTAGCTGGTGCCATTTGCACCGCAGCCATTTCCACCACCAATCATTGTGTTCATACACTCACACAGCGCCCGCATAGAATTATACCTTTGAATTACTTTATTTCAGAAACAAAAAAAAAAACCCCTAATAAAAACAAGTGGTGTAAAACAAATTATAATTAAGGTATTGCACAAAATTTGGTATTAAAGAAACGAATGCAGACATAAAAAGATGTATTAAAATAATATAAATACAAAAAACTATATTACAGAAACCTCAGTGCATCATCTAGCATTCTTCTACAGTCTCACTCGCCTTGCATTTCTTGCAGCAAAGTCATCTGAGACATAATCATAATAACACAGTTTGTGTTATGATTTGTACTAATGATGGAAAGTCCACTGAACATTCCTGCTCCATAGTAGATCTCAGGTAGGTTTAAATTAGTTTGAACTTGGAGAAGCACCTTTCAGCAACAGCCACTGTAAGAGGAAGAGTGGCTGCGATTCTCAGCTACCCAACATATTGGGACAGTAAATTTCTGTCAGCTTCTTCTCAGGCAGGAAGGTCACTGCTGGGCTGTTTGTCATGTTTGTCATGCTGAGGTGTTTATGTGACTGGGCTGTGCTGAGGTGTAGGACAGGAGAACTTTATGCTGCATCACAGCTGGGCTGTGCTGAGGTGCAGGTGGACCAGGATATGCAGGGGTGGGAGGAAAACATTTCAAAAGTGCATCTGAAGAGAGAGAAGTAGTATGTGAACATTAGGTGTTACATTATATTATTAAAATAAAGCTTCTGATGGTCATACAACTACTAATGACAATATTAAAGTAGGAATAACGTTGGCTATCACTAAGATGTGAACACAAATGTATGTCCATTTTTTAGGCAGACAGTGGACGATTTGTGAAGCACACTAAAGCGAATTTTTTTATATTTTGATGTAGGTTATTCCCCAAATAGTTTAATAGTCTTTCCAACTTTTCCAAATTAATTTAAGATGTGAGTAACTGACGTTAACTCTAGCTATTTATTAAATTAACGAATTAGGCTAGTTTATCGTCCAAAGTAGGCTAATAGGCTAGTTCCAACGGTAACTAGCGCAATAGATATTCGTTCATCATCACGTGATTCCATACCTGTCTTTTTCCCGTTGTTCCTCCTCTTCTTTTTCGTCCCTGGGCACCAGACGGCTTTGGTCGACCTTACCGCAGCCGGTGTCTTGGGCCAGTGTTCTAGTTTAAGTCGGGCCTGGATTGTCTTGGGTCAATGCGTTTGCGCTTGCTGGAGCGCTACAAACTCTGGCATGGATTCCAAAACAATGTGTCAAATGTCAGTATGTTCATCTACAATATGAAATAAACTTACTTTTCAAAAGCTGAATTGTTGATTCGATGGTCTTTGGTAGGCTGCAGGCCGAATGTAAAGCACAAAATACACACACATATTGTACATTTGAATAAGGGTGGTTCTATATTCCCTCACACAAAAGTTACAAAAACAGGCCGAGCCTGGATTCGTACCTGGCCACAACTAGAATCCTCTAAACTTCGCTTTGTGCTCTATACCACTGCGCCACCACAGATGTGGTGCAGGGCTGGATTTTGTACTAGCAACTCTTAATATTTAGCCACATTACCCACGTTAACAAGCAACACCCATGTTAAGTTAGGTCGACGTGGTCAAATGTTACTTACGTTTGCAAATAATATAACGTTTGCAAATAATTTTACATTACAACCAACCCACAGCTTGTGTCCACAGCATGAAATCGTTTCCACGTTTCAGAATTGAAATTAAATATTTTAACTAATGCCGTGGTTGTCAGGTTAAGACACAATAACGTCGGAGCGAAACACCATTCAATTTCATAATCTTATTTTTATTTGTGTAGGCCTATAAAAACATAAATTAATTGCATCCGCGGCAAGTGAAGTTCCCCTCCATGGGGGGTTTACCCACACAATCCCAGTGGTACCACAGGTTACAGGACGAACATTCAATCTGTAAAACAAAAAGACGGAAGATATTACGACGTCGTGCATGAAAGGATTTAGATCTGTTAGTTATGACTAAGCATGTTTCTTTACACCGATCGAAATCCAAATTACACCCCACATAATATAGATTTATTGCAACCCACTTGTCTTTCCCATTGGTCAGTGACACTTAGAAACGTGTCCTTCTCACAGGCACTATGCAATTCGGACAGGTCATCTGTAGGAAACATTGGTTTCACTATTAGGGAGGGTTATAGATTCACAACTAAAACAATTGTGAAACACTTTTCAAATGTACAATGCTAGGTGTACCTGTATCTCTTATGAGTTCATGGCCTATTGCCCTCTGAAGTTCGCTGATCCTCTCTTGGTCAGGGAGCAATGCAGTTTCTGCAGGACCAATGAGGATCATTTATGCCAGCTGGAATTGAAATACAATAAGGCCTAGTCCTTTAATATTTCCTGATGTATAGAAAGCGTTGCAATAAATGCACAGCAACCTACTTTGCATATAAACACCCCACAGGATGTTGTATGGGGTGGTGGATGGTTTCACATGCCCATCTTGAGATATGAATCTCTTTTCTCCTCATAAATGCCCTGTGTATTATAAACAATTCAATGGTTTCCATATCTGTACATACACATCTCTGATCCTCAAAAGGTTAACCTGGTCACATCCTTGCATTTCTGTATATTCTCCCTAGCAAAGGGCAGAGGATAGGCCAGGAGAGGAGTCAGGTGGATGGGTGGAGGTGCGTGGAGGGGCAGAGAGGATGGGCCTGACAGGAGTCAGGTGGATGGGTGGAGGTGCGTGGAGGGGCAGAGGATAGGCCTGGAGAGGAGTCAGGGGGATCAGTGGAGGTGCGTGGAGGGGGGGGGGGGGGGGGGGGGGGCAGAGGATGGGCCTGGAGAGGAGTCATGGATGGGTGGAGGTGCGTGGAGGGGCAGAGGATGGGCCTGGAGAGGAGTCATATGTTGGATGGACGGCCTGATGTCGGTTAGGAGTCATATGTTGGATGGACGGCCTGATGTCAGGGGGGTTAAACAGTGAGAGGTGGAGAGGTCCAAGGGCTGGGATTCAGGGGAACTCTCTCTTCCTAATTTGCCAGGGACACTTGGTCTTTCCTCTTTAAATAGTGTCAAATGGTCCATGTTAACTTTAAAGATTCTTTTGCCTTTGTAGGACACAACAGCAACACTATTTTCGCCTCTATTTTAGAACTGTGAAAGGGCCTAACACGTCAGGCTCCCCCCCCCCCCCCCCCTCCTCCTTTGCTCTTCTCTTACGTTTTTCCTTAAGACTTGTTCCCCGATAGAAAAATTCTCATCTTCTCCCCTTTCCATTTTTAGAGGGAATGATTCACAAACCTTATTTACAAATTCTCTCCCTTGGTCAGTAAGGAGTCTTTTGGGGGCACCAAATCTATAAAAGAAGTCAATGATGACTTCTTCCCGTGACCTCTTCAGCCTTCTTGGTCTTTAACGGGTAGGCCTCAGCCCACTTTTTTAAATAGTCCACCATCACAGAAACATATTGGTGTCCACTTTCGGTTGGTTTTGGTTTCCCCACTAAATCCATCCCCACTAGCTCTAGTGGCTCCGAAACCTGAAAAGGGAATTTTAGCGTTTAGCATACAAAAAGGTCTGTACAGCTTGAGGGACTTTCAATAAAAATCAGGCACCTCAATTGGATTGTACTAATGTTTCATCTTAATTGTGGATCGTTTTTTTTGGCACTAGGGGCATTGAGCAATCTAAAAGGCAATAAGTTCATAATCATGTGAAACATAAAACTATGAAATGTTTTGAAATGTGAAGGTAATGTTTAAACATTAGCTCATTCTTAAAGCTCAACTAACCCGATTCCGGATATCCTGCTCCATTCCTGGCCAGTAAAAACGAGAAATTATGGCATGGTGTGTTTTCTCAACACCACTATGGGCCCCAATAGCACTTGAGTGGAACTCAGTGAAGAGCCTGTCGGCCTCCTCTTTGGTTTCCACAACCTTGGAACCT
>JAPMUY010004842.1:0-12500 GCA_026901105.3 Galaxias olidus
TCTCATGTTGCGGAGTCTAATCTCTAGGAAACCAGTCCGCGATGCTGGATCATAAAAATGTTCCTATAATAAAAAGAACGTATCCATAAGAAACGAACACTGTGTGAAAACAAAATGACTTGTATTGAAGGTCAAGGCATGACATTGGACAACCAGATTTAGTTTAATGTAGACACAAAGTAATTTCCTCACTTTACATTATTGTAATGTAATTGTTTTCACATGTAGTCATATCACTATATCTCCTATTTTCCTATTTAATTATAAATAACATGCAACTTTAAACAAGCACCAGGAAGTATTTTTCAAAACATTACTTACAAAACCCTCTCCCTCTCCCCCGACCTGAACCTTCAACGCTGGAAAGGTGGCGATTACGCTCTTGGCAGCTGCAACTTTGGTGGAAGTGGATGGGTAACTGAAAAGAGAAACAAACAAGTGAATCTAGAATAAAATTACCACATTCATTTTTGCTAAATTTGTTTCAAGTTACACTTACATGCCATGTTTCTCCACCATGTCTCAACACACACTTTGACAAGGTGTCTCCTTGATCAAAGTGTGTGTTAAAGTCCCTGTTTTTTGTTGCTCTTCAAGTAAAGCTGGAGCTTTTCGTTGAAACACAGAATACAAGTCAGTCTGTTCCTCCGGGACTAAAACAAGCTGAGTAGAAAGAGTAATATCAGCTATGGGTTTCCATAGGAACTCCAGGCCATGCATCATCAATGAAAGACATATTAAAACAATTGGCACTATATAGATGTTAATGTACAAAAATGCACCCAGAGGCATATAGCAAAGTATATTTAACTAGATCTAACATAAGGTACCTGAACTTGTGAGGCTTCTTCAGCATTGGGTTCTGCCATTGCTGTTATGAAGACTTGAAACTTGTCGAAGTCCTTTACATCTGTATTTTCTACATCAACAAATTCCAAGAAATCTGGGACATATTTTAAGAGTCTATTAAGCCTATAGCCGGGACACTCTAATAGAGTTAGTTCAACCAATTGGGAACTATTTTGGACATTAAATATTTTGCGGAAGGTCTCTCTTTCATCTTTAAAAACAGTAGCATGTACCTTTGCCGTTTCAGCTTGCCAGTCCAAATCTTAAAAGAAATAATGAGAGACAGGCATAAATAGGCATCTATTCTCCATAGTAATTTAAATCAGTGTTGTTAAGAGGTTTGCTAAACTACCAGGTGAATGTGTGGGAATAAGGAAAAAATATTGCTACATTATGCCAACTTTAACCTAAAACGTAAGTACTGTCCTCCACTGCTAAAGAAAACAAGAGTTCTGCTTTAGCAATGCACATTTACACCCAAGCATATGGCTGTTTATCAATACCAAGGCACTTGTGTTCTTGAGAAAAACGTTCCTACCAAGTGTCCTTGACGAAAACCGTCTTGCAAGACAGTGAGGACGGAGAACGCTCTACCGGTGAACTTGCAATTGCGCAATACCCTGGGCATTATCAGCGCAACAGGATATGCTTTTGTTTTATCGTGTTTGTGTATTACATTTGCGTTTTAGCATAGGTTGCTGCTGTGTTTATATAATAAAATAGAATAGAATAGACTCAAAACTCGTGTTTATCAATTTTCTCATATGGTAGGGATGAGTAACCTACTGATGTTATTTAACATTGTTATGAATGGCCTTTCAAATGCCAGGAGCTAGCAGCGGGAAAAAGCTGTTGCGCTCCTGCCGTCATTCTTGCAATAACGTCAGGGATATCAAAAGCGTTCTTGCTAGCAAATAAGCAACCGATGCATCCTCGATCAAATGGGCTGATCAAAAACACACACGGGCATTTTAAGCGTTCTTGGTAACTTGCGTTCTTTGAATTCGAACCGTACTTGGGAAAGAGGACGTTAAATGGGTCTACGAGAACGCAAGAACGGACAAAAACGTGGATTGATAAACAGCCCATGCCTTTGGGCAAAAAAACTAAAACATTCTCACTGATTACCACCGAAAGGACAAAACGGAACTGATGGGTCAAAGTATATATTTTAAACGTATTTGGAAGGAAATATATAAAACAAAGATGTTAACCAACGGAAACATAGTTCCGCGGGGTAAAATGGCGCTTGAGTCGCACCATGGCCACGTCATTTTCAGCTAGTTGTTCCAAACACTAACTGAAGGTACCAGCAGGTCTCAACCAGCTTGCTGATTTAGTTAGGCGGGAATTTATTGAAGGGACACAATTAAGTACGTCTACCCCGCATATTTGAAAAATAAATTACTAACAATATGTGCAGATATCCCCTCTACATGTCAGGAGGCAGTGGGCAAATAATTTAGATTCTCAACTACTTTTTTTCAACTGGCGAGGTACCGTTAATGTTCGCTAGCTAAATGCTAAGCTAACTCGGTGTTGCTAGTTTATTTTACCAGAAAGGGCAATTTTCACCATTTACCGTTACCTATCTTTGCTGTTACAAATACTAGCATGGACTAGCTAGTTACCGACAACAAATGGACAATCGAATTTTATTAACAACTCACCACACCACATTAGCTAGCTAACGAATTCGCCCGTTCACGAGGCGGGAACTTTGGGGCCTGGACTGAACAATCCTACAATCGTGAATCACTAGCTTCAACAAGCGGGACATTAAACAGTATACGAATCCTTATCACATAGTTGACCTATACTAAGTAATATTAATCAAATGCTTACCATTGGTCTGGCCCACACGACAGTCTGGCACGTCCGTTGGTCTCAGTAGGAAAGTACCAAATTCAAGTGCACTTGACTTGAAGTATCTCTGTTCAACGACGTGATTGGCTGAATATAGTTACGCATTTTAACTTAGTTTATTAAATCGAAAAACATTAAAAACGTTTCATGTTCAACTATGGCCAATTAATAGAGTATACATTTAATTTAACAAATATTATGGAAACATAGAAATTTAAATATTTAATACGTGTGGGCCTACACATTGACCTGTGTCAAATTTAAGCTTAACATCTACACATGTTGCGTAAGTATCAACACCACATGTGTCATTGAGTATGTAACACATATTTTGTGTTGTTTTTTATTTTTACACATTTATTTTCACGTGCACCTTTCAACTTGTCCCTGCGCGTGGTCTCCTCTGACTCAGCCCCGTGCGCGCGGGACAGAAACTGAGGCGCGAGCAGGGAGGCTGCAAAGGGGATTAGGAGCAGCTGGCGGTCCTGATGCTGATTAGAGAAGTGCTTCTGTGTAATCTTCAGGTTACACACAGGGATTAACTCCATACCGGTCACTGTGTATAGCCTATATATAGGCCTACTAAGAGAGTGGACTGCAAAGGAATTTATGAAGGCATCGGTTGAATTCTGCAGTAAAATCATATTCCCAGGTTATTGAAAACTAGTAACCAATTAATAGGTCTACCATGCTATACTGTTATTCATTGGTTTATTTATTTATTTATTTTTAAACTACAAAATCATCAATTGCCTGCAACCTATCTTAGAGTAAGTTTGTGTTTTTATTTTATTTAAAGATTAGCCTACTAAGCCCCTGGGTCAGTTGAAAAAAAGCAGACATTGAAAAAAAAGCACAGGCTAAATTTGGTAAACAATGAAGCATTAAATGCTTAGGTCTAGTGGTTTATCTGAGTAAATTAGTGAATAATCCAAAAACCAAAATTTGAGAAAGTTTATTTTCATGATAATATTAATAATAATAGAAAAGAATGACAGTCAAGTTAATACTCCACAAGTTTATGTACGAACACAGTGTTAAAAAATGCAACGGGAAAGGTTTAAGGAGCTCTAAAGTTTTGCACATAATGACAAGTGATTGTACCTCACAACCTCAAGAATAGGTCCTCAAAAGCTATTAAAAGTAGTTTATCATCACTGTCCAGTGTTCCTAATAAACCATCAGAAAAAAAGAGCAAAATATCATAAAAAATAAAGAAAATACAGTAACTAAAGAATACGGCTCATGTTCTGACCCCCAGTTATATTAAGTACTGTGTGTGTGGGTGTGTGTGTGGGGGGGAGGGGGGGGTTGGGGGGGGGGGGGGTCTCACAGATAATGCACCGGTATATATATAAATATTCTAAGTGCAAGTTTAATCCACATAGATGTGGAGTTCCAGACACATTTTACTCCACTTGAGGTGCAACGCTGTGGCTGCCTCGGTACAACAATGCCATCTAGCGGGGGAAAGGCAGTAGTTCGGGAAAAACAGCTAATCGAAAAGTGGAGCTTTACTTAACCAAAGATTCGGAACATAGAGCCAAGTGTTGGTCTACCTGTTCGGCCAACCTCTTGTTGTGTTCATGCTAATTGACAGGCCAAAAATAAAAGAGATGGCTTATTTCAGTTGGATTTGAATCGTGAATGGTCACTACAGCATTTCTGCTCAAAGTCTCCATTTAAAATAACAGAAAAGACAATTCAAGTAAAACAGGATGGTTTGGTTATAATTTCATGTCAGTTCTTTAAGAAAGAGGATTGGTTACTAATAATACTGAACTGTGAGATATTTTTAAAACACAAACTAAATAAGAAAGAAGGTCCATTGCTTTTATCAACAAATCAAAAGAGATATGCTGGCCAACACGAGTGAGCGCCTTGCTCCTGACCGTTCCCCAGAGTGCAGATTGAAATATAGAGCTGAACAGTACAAAGCGCCATAAAGCTAGCTGGATAACAGTACTATTCACAAAGCAGTATTACGCTCAAAAAGCCCCTGCAGAGTAATTCAGTAACACACAGCCCTTGAGTGTTCAAATACAAAACAGTTTGAAGAGTCTAGAAGCAACATCAACAAAAATAACGACCCTTATTCCTACTTTGAAAAATAGACATTTTTGGCAAAACGAAGCGAGCGGAAGATGTCTTGTCTGTGATGCGTGTGCAGCGTGATACCTGCCCAAAGCCTCTTTCTCAGTGTGAGCAAGTGATTGAGTAATCTTCAGATTACACTCAGGGTGTTTGTGTAAAAGGAGTGTGTGTGTGCGTGTGTGTGTGTGTGTGTATGTGTGTGTGTGTGTAAGCATGCAACTAAGTGTGTCCTGTGATAGCAGAAATGTTTGTTACAGAGATAGTACCACTTGCAAGTGGTTTGTGACAGCTGGATATCCCCATCGGGTTAAGTCCAAGCAGAGGCATGCTGGGAATTGTAGTCCACATACGAGACAGCCCCCAGGCCCTTTCTCCCAGAGCACCGTTGACCTGGACTACACTACGGGTGGGAAAGAGGATCCCACGAGTCGGGCCGTGCTCAGTCCAGTAGGGCCAACTTCAAAATCACTGTCCTGTGTTTTCCGATTGTCACAACTTCTTGGGAGAAGGTGAGAGGAAGGAGAGAGGAAGGTGCGGATTAAGGAGAGAGGAAGGTGAGGATTAAGGAGAGAGGAAGGTGAGGATTAAGGGCAGGTTCTAACTAGTTTGTATGTCCTTTTTACCTCTACAAATACGATTTTTTTGTTTTTAAATCCTCTTTTTTAAAAGATTACAAACAGGCAGCTTATGTGTCACCGCGGTAACCGCGCCCTCTTTTAGAAGACGTCGCCGTTGGTGTAGTCGTCGCGTCGCACCCAGATGACATCACGGTCCCCGTCGGAGGCTCCCTCCACGGCGCACTGTGACCTCAGAGGGGTCAGTCTGAGGGGCGGGGCCGGAGAGCGTGAGGGAGGAGCTACGCAGACGGACAGGTGGGAGGAGTCGTCACCCTCTTCCTGGTTAAGTTGGATCTCCTCATCGTTCTCCATCTGTCCACTCCTCCTCCTCCTCCTCCTCTCCGTCTTTGCTCCTCCCTCTCTCCTCCTCCTCCTCCTCCTCTTCCTCCACGTTCAGTCTCTCCATCTTAACCTCCAGAGTGGTGGGCGGAGCCCGCAAAGACGTACAGTACTCGTCATCGTCACTCAAGATGTCCGTCTCCTTTATCGGCCCCGCCCCACTTCCCTCCGTCTGGTCGTCATAGCGACGCAGGTCGAACTGCTCCTCCAACCAGCGGTCCGTGTCTCCTCCTCCTCCTCCTCCTCCTCCTCCTCCTCCTCCTCCTCCTCCTCCTCCTCCTCCTCCTCCTCCTCCTCCTCCTCCTCCTCCTCCTCCTCCTCCTCCTCCTCCTCCTCCAGGCTTCTGGAGTTGAGGTGGGGGCTGGTGGGAGTTGGGGTCAGAGAGGAGGGCGGAGGAGGGGGGATGGGGGTCCTGGCCGCCATCGTTATTGTCCACGTTGTTGTTGCCGTGTAGAGCGAGGTCGGTGTCGATGGTCAATCTGGTCCTCACCAGCTTCTTCCGTCGCAGCGTCCGTGAGGGAGCAGACACTGAAACCACAGACATTATTATTATTCCTTTTAGCAGACGCTGAAAGCCATTTACACTTGGATTACAGGGACAGTCCCCCTGGAGAAATTCAGGGTTAAGTGCCTTGCTCAAGGGCACACTTGTGGTAGTGTTCCCAGGTAGGCTCATGACCTTTTGGTCACCAGGTAGCAGTTTTACTCACTAGGCCACAACATATTTTCTTCTTTTAACTTATTTAAATTATATTCATATACTAGACGTTTCTATGTATTTACTGGATCACCATTGTCTCACAGCTTCTCCAGAAACTTAATTTCCCAAACGACTTCCTGACAAAGGTTTTGAACCAAACACCTGAAACTCCTCTGTCATGTGAAGGGAATTAGTGTGAGGTCAACGTGACTCCTGTCAGGTCGTTGCATTTCCCATCTATTGGTTTCACGACCTCACTAACACTCGTATGACCTTTGACCTCTCACCTGCTCGGTTCATGGCGGGTCGCATGCCCTTCAGGGCGCAGAGCCGCTTCCCGCCAAACGGAACGTACTGCTGGTTGGGGGGCAGAGACTCCGTCTTCAGGAGCAGGCGGCGCTGTTTGTCCCTCAGGGTGGAGTGGACGGCCTTCAGGAGGTCCTTCTTCGTCTCCGCAGAGCTGGAAAAGAAGACGAAGAACAATGGAGAATGATAGGTTATCTTATAACTGACCTGCAGCACAGATGGAAGGTTTAATTCATACAGTAACAGGTCAACAGTTCCTATCCATACTGTAGGGAGATCTATTTCACACTGTAACAAGTTTAAAAGTTCCTATCCATAATTTATGGGGATCTAATTCACATAGTAACAGGTTTAAAAGTTCCTATCCCTACAGTATGGAGATCTAATTCATACAGTAACAGATTAACAGTTCCTATCCCTACTGTATGGAGATCTAACTGACCTGCAGCCCAGCTGGAAGGTTTAATTCATACAGTAACTGATTAACAGTTTCAATCCATACTGCATGGAGATCTAATTCATACAGTAACAGATTAACAGTTTCTATCCATACTGTATGGAAATCTAACTGACCTGCAGCACAGCTGGAAGGTTTAATTCATACAGTAACTGATTAACAGTTCCAATCCATACTGTATGGAGATCTAATCCATACAGTAACAGATTAACAGTTCCTATCCATACTGTATGGAGACCTAACTGACCTGCAGCACAGCTGGAAGGTTTTCTCTGGCCTTCCTTCAGCTTCAGACTTCATGTGGACGATCTCACAGTCCGTCGTCCCCTCAGAGTCTACAACACAAAGAGACATGAAGATGAAGGTGAAGAGATGAAGTCAACAACAGATCGAGAGAGACTTTACTGTTTCTAATGGAGACCTCAATACGAAAATCACATGAAATTTAATTGAATTCATAAATTCCCTAATCCTTTTACTCTCTCTTTGTTGACCTGAAGACAGAGAGAGAGAGATAGGTAGAGAGAGCAGTCAAGGGAGAGAGAGTGAGCGAGAGCGAGGGGTAGAGTGAGAGAGAGAGAGAGAGAGAGAGAGAGAGAGAGAGAGAGAGAGAGAGAGAGAGAGAGAGAGAGAGAGAGAGAGAGAGAGAGAGAGAGAGAGAGAGAGAGGTAGAGAGCAGTCGAGAGAGAGAGAGAGGTAGGGAGAGAGAGACAGAGAGGCAGGGAGAGAGAGGGAGAGGGACAGCGAGACAGAGAGGGAGGGAGAGAGAGAGAGAGAGGGCGAGACAGAAAGGTCAGCAGCCTTGAGGGTAACAAAGGACTGAAGTGGATCGTTTAATCTTGTTTTCATTGTGACAGACTGTAGCCTGTCAGTGATGTGACTCAGAGACAGTGTCCAGAATGTTGAACCCCTTTCCTAGGTCGTAGAGGTCAAACTACAGGGATTTTGGATTGGGGTCACAACCTCCAGGAAGGCCAACAACTGTCAGATTAAGAGCCTCTTATAGTGGCTCGTGGGGGGGCCCTGGGTTTACCTTGCAGTATCCCCCTGGTGAGTGGGGTTAACTTTACACCCGCTCGCTTTCAAAACAATTAAAAATATGTAACATAAATACAATACAACACGCAAACTAATAGGAAAAATAAGATATAACATATAAACAAATTTAAACTTCATAAGGAAAAAGGAGAATAAATAGAAGAAATGTGTTTTGGGGGAATTGAACAGGTCCTGTGTTAGGGTGTCAGGGGCCAGATGGAGCCGCCGGTGACGCTACGTACTGGCTAGGGCGCGGACTTGAAGAGAGTCCGTCGAGATCATGTGACGAAACCGGAAAGGATCCCTGTCCTCTGACACCGACGCTCGGTGAGATGCACCCTGGGAAAACACACACACACAAATCAAAACTAGCTGCGATGCATATACATCAATTCAACACTAGAGAGCACACAAACTCAATAAATCGAGTGAGTAAAGCCGTTCAAAGTGGTGTTGCTGAATAAACAGTATAAAAAACAATAAAGAGTGGCATTAGTTGAGGCCACCTACAGGCTAAAGAAAGGTCCAGCCAAGGGTCCTGGGTCCTATTTTAAAACGCTGTCCTATAAGAGCTTGTCTCTGTGAAAGGACATTGACCTTAATATGCAGGTGCCCTAAATGCCCATGTCCAAATAAAAAAGGCTGGCCATTCTAAAAGCCTTGAGCCTGAGCTCTCAATAGGATGCACTTCCTGAGCTCTCAATAGGATGCACTTCCTGAGCTCTCAATAGGATGCACTTTCATCGCCTGACGCAGAGGGAAAAAAAATACACTGCAATGAAAAACCGAGGAAAAGCACTCACGATTTTCTTCCTGTGCTTGGAGCAGTCTTTGTACACAAAGACGACCGCCGTCTTGAACACTGAAAGACGAGAGAACAAAGAAAGATGGGAAAAAGAAAGAAAGAATGAAAGAAAAGAAGAAAGACCGTTAGAGTGACCTGCACTAAAAACACAGCTATACTGTGTGTGTCTCCGTGTGAGCGTCCAGGCCTTTGAGGAAATCCTTTTAGTTTGAACTCAGCGACACAGAAACCCATCAGTGACACAAGGACTCTAAATGGACTCATGATCAACAGACACTAACAGCTTTAGCCCTACCATCTCCTTTTCAGGGAAAACCCTCAACCGGATTTAATATTTATGGCCTGAGTGTGTGTGTGTGTGTGTGTGTGTGTGTGTGTGTGTGTGTGTGTGTGTGTGTGTGTGTGTGTGTGTGTGTGTGTGTGTGAAAGAGACGTGAGGAGGAGTTCCCAGTGGAAAGAGGTCTAACTGATGGAAAACTATGGTCTTAATGGAGGGTGTGATAGAGAATAGACCGTCATGGTAACACTGTGTGTGTGTGTGTGTGTGTGTGTGTGTGTGTGTGTGTCCGTCAGAGTAAAAAAGAAAAAGCCTCCTTGCTGCAGGTCACCGGGTTCACATCTGAAAGGGAAACCTCGTGGAGTTTCTATTCCGGGAATGAGTCACCTCTGTAGATGGCACCACTCTGGCACCTGCCAGATGCTAACACAAATCTCATAAATAAATCATCACCAACCTTTCTCTCTCTCCCCACTTCACTAGAAATATACATATGGCAGTTTAATACTGTTTTAAATTATATATTTATGGATAAAATAAATAAATAAACGAAGTAAAAGGTTGTGGTGCTTGATTTTAGGCCCCATTTGGATCCCCGGTGTGTAGTTTTAAGTCGAGCCTCACCAAAGGCTGCCAGCTCTGGGTCTTTCTTGCCCTTGACCAGAGAGGATGGAGAGTTGATCCAGACCACGGTGGAGTGTAACAGCAGGTCCCCCATGGAGAGGTCTGCTACCTGGGGACGCAGAGAGAGGAATGAGGGGGTAGGAACATATAAACAAGCAACAAACAACAATAATTCCAAAGGATCAACGTCCTGAACGTGGAAATGAGATCCGTCTAACTGGTGAGTCACAGAGAGGAATGAGAGGGGGTGGTAAGAACCCGCTACAAACCAAACCCAACCAACCTCAACAACCAAACCCAAACAAACTCCACAGAAACCAACTTTCACAACCAAACCAAAACCTAAAAACCAACACCAAAACCAAATCAGGCCCAACAACCAAACTCTACTTAACCAAACTCTACCGAAACCAACTTTCACAACCAAACCAAAACCTAACTCAAGCCAAGCTGAACCAAAACCCAAACTAACTTTAATAGCCCAAACCTAAACCAAACCCAACCGAATCCAATGCAACCCAGCCCAACCCAACCCAGCCCAGCCCAAAGCATAACAACCAAACTCTACCCAATTTCAACAACCAATCCAAAACCTAACTCAACCCAAGCTAAACCAAAAAAAAAAAATAACCAATCCAGCCGCTTAGAACCCAACCCAAAGCAAACTCCTCCGGTCCCGCTGTGGAAGGCGAGTCCTCTACCTCTTTCTTGTCGGAGGTCTGGTCACTGATCAGCTGGTCGAACACAGCCCCGTACTCCTCGTGCAGCTTCTGCATTTCGTTGATGTGGCTGGCCACTTTGTTCATGGCCTTCGTCGCCACTGAGGAAGAGAACGACGAGGGCAGGTTTGATACACAACACATTACATCTGCATATTCTGTACCACACACAAAACATATACAATTATTCAGTCTCCCTCTCAGGGTTAGGGGTCAAGTCAAATGAATCTAATGCACTGCAATAGGATTATTTATTTATGTCCATTTCATAAAATGTTCATAAATATTGTAGATATAGCTAGATTTTATCAACATACAGTACATACAGTAAGTGCCAGCTCAGCAATAACGCGCCCTTTCTCTGTCGCACCAAGACACACACAAAATCTCTCTCTCTCTCTCTTCCTCTCTCTCTCTCTCCCACACACACACCCACACCTCCCACACACCCACACACACACACACACACACACACACACACACACACACACACACACACACACAGGTGTTCTCCATACCGTCCAGGTGGTAGTGCTCTTCGCTGTCGGGGTGTGTGAGGCTGTGGAGCTCTTTGAGCAGCAGGGGGTACTTCAGCACCCTCTGGATGGGCTTGATGAGGTACGACTCCAGGGTGGACGAGTGCTGCTGCCGGGGGTTCCTCTCTGCTAGGAAGGCCTTGAACTCTGGGTCCGTCTTAGCTGGAGGGGAGGTAGACAAGCACACACACACAGACACACAGACACACACACACACACACACACACACACACACACACACAGCACTATTAATAAGGATGAGGTTGTTGTTTGGAAACCCTCTATTTATAATTTGTCGTGAGTGAGTGAGACAAACAGAGAGAGAGATTGTGTGTACTGTATGGGTGTGAACGTTTCTGAGAGAACAATGTGGCTGATGTCAAACTAAAGCTTTGTATAAGTGACATATACAGAGAGACAACGAGAAAGAGAGAGAGAGAGAGAGAGAGAGAGAGAGAACAAGAGAGAAGAGAAAGAGGGAGAGAGAGAGCGCGAGAGCGAGAGAGAGAGAGGTTGGCCTTGCATTGAATGGTCCAAACCCTGGGATAAGAAACAAAGTGTTTTTTCACCATAACAAGGTTGAATAGAGGCCAGTACCTTTAGCCAGCACCTTGGGCACCTTGGTGTGGGTTAGGGTTAGGGCTAGGGTTAGGGCTAGGGCTAGGGTTAGGGTCAGTACCTTTAGCCAGCACCTTGGGCACCTTGGTGTGGCTGGCACAGAAGGCGCTGTAGATCTTAAAGCGGTCAGCATAGTACAAGAAAGAGCCGCCCAGCGAAAACAGAACTCTCTGAAAGGACAAGGATGGTTATAGAGTATTACCTCAATAGCAAGACAGTTACTTGTCTGTTCAACACACAGGAAGTTATTGATCGATCATCTGTTCAACACACAGGAAGTTACTGATTGTTTGTTTAATTTAAAGGAGTACAGGAAAGAGCCGCCCAGCGAAAACAGAACTCTCTGAAAGCACAAGGATAGTTATACATTATTACCTCAATAGCAAGACACTTACTTGTCTATTCAACATACAGGAAGTTTTTGATCGTTTTATTTAATTTAAAGTTATGAATTATCCACTCAGCACAAAGAGATATTAGTTAAATGAAAAATCTAAAACGTTTTTCCCTTAGGTTGTTTTTGTTGTTGGTTTAACTAACTAGTGCATGTTTTGTCTTTCGATTTAATTTACTAAACAAATATTTCATACATAATAACTTACTGAGTCCGACACCAAAGGATCTAATTGTTTAGTGTAAGTCATTGAGGTATGTC
>JAPMUY010004843.1:0-47500 GCA_026901105.3 Galaxias olidus
AAAGTAGATATCATAAATATCTTGACGACCAGACGTCCCGTGTCACATTATGCAAAAGGCATCATGACGTTCTATAGTTAGACCATTTTCATCAAGTAAAGCTTTGATCACCTTTTTCTCCATGGCCAGTCTGAATCACCATAATTATAGGTGATCTCCTCTCCTGGACTTATGTCTCGTATTGCAAAGAGGCACAGATGGGGTCTCCTTCCACAGTTAAGTACTTCATCTTGGAATTAGGGTTTAAATGGTCATCGTTTACAAGTCTTCCGAGTGTCCCATCCTCCATTGCGGCATCAACACTAGTAAAACACAACAATTACTTTAAATCATTCTATTGATTTGAGTATAAATCAGCCTGATTTAGGGACCAAAAATGTTCATTATGCTCAGCAAACTAAAAGCAACAAGTCATGCATAACTGGTAAACATTAACATGCATAACCGACTAAGCATTAACATGTCGTAATCCTCACCACCACAGTTTTCCATTAAAACGGAACTCAAACATGAACACCTTGAGGCGGTTCTGGTAAATTCTCAGTCTCCTCTCACATTCTTCCTTGTCAATTAGTTCACCTCTATATTCCAAAAGAAAGTCCCTCTTTCAAATGGAGCAGAGCTGAAGATACCACGACCTAGTTCATACACAAATACATAAGTGACAATTTGAAATGTGACAAATTCAAACAAAAATGAATCAATCAGAAGATTCAACTTACCTTTAAAGGCATTTATAAATTTGATATCAAGTCCCACTTTGTCCCTTAAAGTTGAAATATAATATATTGACTCTTCCTTCGGGTTACAGCGTCTTCGTCGCATTTTTTATTGTCAAAATCCTGAAGGTGATTGCAAGGATTATGGTCAAAAGCAGTATTTGGAGTCATTTTCTGTACTCATCACTGTACCATTTATATTGAATTTAACACTGCTAAACAAATTCATGTTTTGTCATCTACAATTAGTTCATTACATATGTAAAAAGAGCCATATGGCACTCCCTCCCCTATAACAAAATTATCAAATAGTAGGTAAACAGGTTTTCAAAACAATAATCTGATAAAACAGCGCCTGTATTTTTTGCATGATTCCCTGCCCCAAAGCATAGCAACACCTTTGAAATATGCTTGTGGGAGTAAGCATATGGAAAACTGACAGCAAGTAACTAACTAGTGAATGGGCTCAACCTGATGTAGACTTAAAACAAAACCGGAAAAAAGACAGGACCATTTCACAACCAAATCATAGTCTGAAAGGTTGTCTGTATTGTGGCATTCAAATGAGGTTGTAGGACTGTAGATCTGTGGTTGTTATAAAAAAGAAATTGCTCTCAATTCATGCATGCCACTGTCATCATGGAACTAAATTTTAAGTTTTAAAATTGATATTCATCATGAATACCGTGATTAACTGAGAAATAACATTAAATCAACGCCACAGCAGATACCAGCCATGCTGTTGCGTTTCCCCCACATTTAGTTAATTGGTCGTTCCATTGTAGTTGGTTTCCTTAAATACACATTGATGCACGTCAAATAACGTCTATGGAAAAAGTTTACTTTACCTGCACACAAACTGACCTACAAAGACTGTATGAACCACGGTTAAGAAATAACAGGAATGCTTGAAAGTTCACACAATCTTGTGCTCTCTTCCGAAACATACCTGATTCCCCGTGCAGACTGCAGTGGAGGCATTCTCACAGGCAGCTGTGCATCCTTACTATCGTTACGTTAGGATCTTTGCTAATCATCACGTTAACACCACAGCACAGCAATATTTCACGTTACCTTACAGCAGTCCCATACATTTTATTTAAGCAAAAAGAAAATCGCAACCCCAAAAAGAAGCAGCCTGTGGTAAAAGTAACCCAGTGAATGCAATGGTAGCTAACAAGGAAGGCGTAGCTACTTAAATTTAAGGCTAGGCTAGCTCAACTGCAATCAAAGAAAGCAAGCAAATGTGCTTAAATGTATATTCTTAAATATCAAAAAGCGTTCCATCATACCTACTTTTGCATGTCTTATCTTGAAACAATCAGGAGTCTTTATACTCGCTGCCTCACTGTCTAATCTCGTGTAACATAACCTGAAGGAATTGCAGCTAATCGCCTAATCATTAGCCTAATGTTAGCTCCTGTACCGCATGCTATGTAGTTTTTATCTAAACATTTTTTATATTTCGCATTTTATGCAACAAAAAAACATGGCCATAAAGTAATATTTACTAGCTAAAACACTTCATTGAGTTAAAGAACCATATATTTACACAACATTATGCTTACCTGAAGGTCTGTGCTACGTTAATCCCATGTCATTCCCAGCGAGCACATTTCTGAAATACGTAACTGGTTGAAATTGCAGTTTACCAGCTGATCACAGGAAAGCCCGCCAGTCGACCAGCTGATCACAGGAAAGCCCGCCACAAATCCACGCACAGCTTGACGTTTCAGTTGACCAGCCAATCACAGGAGAGCCCGCCAAAAATGAACCGTGTGTATCGAAAATGTGTATGAAACTGCTATGCAACCTCCGCCTACAGGGGTGCTGTTCTATACACTGGGATACACCCAAAACCAGGTCAAGAGGTCAAGAAGGACTATCAACGAAAAAGAGAGGCTATGCTATTTAGAAGCTCCTAAATGCAGTTACACTCTCCGAATTAGCCGGACTATGGCATGGTCCTTGTATTACCCCTAGGTCCTTGTACTGTCGGTGTGTAGTCAGGTCAATTGTCCGTCTAAATCATATAAACCAACACACACACACACACACACACACACAAACCAACACACACAGTCAGTTGGTGTGGTGATCCTGGGAGGGTAGCCATGCTAAGGGCAGGTCAGCCACATGTGGAGCAGTCCGGTGCTGGGTAAGCCCCAGTGGAGCGAAGGCCATCCTGTCAGCCCTCATCTGGTAAGACACCTCTAGTCTCCAGTGCTTCCCGGGATCACGAGAGCAGACCCCAGGAATCCCTGTGGAGGCGGCTCTATCGTTCCCAGATGGTGCGTGCTACGGTACGAGGAGGGGGTGAGCTTGGGGAAGAGTAGAATACTCCAAGGTGTAAGGGGACCAGGAGAGATGGATGTTCTGGTAAGGCCTGGTTGTTAGGGGGCCCAGTGTGGAGGAATGTGATTAGTGGTATGAGCACACGCTGACACGTCCACTGTCTCGACCACAACCACCATAGCACATTTACGTGCACACGTATACGGGTATGGAAGGGGGAAATCACTTTGTATGCATACAGTACCAGTCAAAGGTTTGAACACACTTTGTCATTCACTTTCGTGGGAAAGTGTGTCCAAACTTTCGACTAGTACTATATATGTAAATATATTTACAGTATATAAATATCATATGCAGCCCACCTTTCTAGTCACAAGGAGTTGAGCTACAGTCTTGCCTGACAACATGAAGATGATAAGGTTTTCTTTATTAAATCTATAAGAAGGTGGGGGCTTCTAAGGACAACAAATGGCAGACTCTTTAATATTTTGTCTTGCCTTTCTTAGCGTGTCCTAAGGCGCAGCTGATTTTGCAGCAACTTGCACGTACACATGTTTTTGTGGGCTTCATGTCATGAGTGAAGTGTTATTTATGTTTTTTATTGGGGCATGTGGGATAGAGTTTGGAGGGAGTGTTGACCGTAAATAATACATTCTTCTGAAGCCAATCCATATATAACCTCCAACACTCATAATCATAGACAGCCTGCAAGGGCCAGCACTTAATAATTCAATTGGCCATTCCCAAAAGATGTGAAAACATGTTTGCCTAGATTTTCTGCTCACTCACAAAGTGACCTCCAAACAGAGATGTTTTTTTTTGGTTAGGCGTGTCGAGACCACAACCCCAGCACCCACCCACCAACACATCACTCATAAAACTGTCACATTCTTACTTGAAAAGTGATTAAAACACACACACACACACACACACACACACACCCACACACACACACAAAAACTATCACAACTAATCTGCATGTTTGGAGAGCTGTTGTAGCCGGTGGTGGAGAGCTAATGAACAATTGGATCAGCCATTACGCGGGAACTCATTTGCAAATGGCCGCCACCCCCCTGAGTGCCACTTCACTTGCGCTGCGCCGTTAGAGAGGCTAATGGAGACAATGGCACTGATCTGTCTAAGCAAACAGCTTTTCCTCACATGTAAACCCGGGCAGGTAATGGCGGAGGATTGAGTGGCTAGTTAAATGGCTCATTTTCAAATCAGAGGGGGGAACATGAGGCACGCAGCAGGCTGACAGATATAAAGAAGGCAGCAGAGCTGTGTGTGAGTCGGTGAGCAGCAAAAATGATGGAGCACTCAGTCAGTGCTTTCCAAATGACACGGTGACACGTTATAGTGGAAGGCAGAGATTTATAGACAGGGGGCAACGCACGCCTGATATCAATCTCATGATTAGTCAATGTGATGATCACATTACGCTATTATTGTTTACGGAATGATATCCTCATTCGGTACCATCTAAGGGAAATGTGAAAGTGTTTGAAGGTGTTACCTTTTCTCACTATTAATAAAAAAGAGAACACAAGGTTACAATATATTCCACTTAAGTCACAGTTGTGATAATTCAACTGCCAGTTAAGTCCAACCCGCTTGAGGAAATGGAGCTGACAGAACACCTGAAAATCATCACACATCACACTTCCGCAAAGTGTTCCGGAGCTGCATCCATCATGAGTAAGCCAATACTGTATAGGAGATCCTTCCTCATGTATTGTACAACCTGAGTTACTTTCTCACTGCGAAGGGTAGCCCCCTTAATCCACCCCCTCCTCCTCCTCTTCCTCCTCCTGGGACGGCGTGCTGACAATTAGAGGAAACAATGTCTATTGTCTCCTTGTTATGTAGGCCACCTTTCTCTGTCTTTGAGGACAGAAACGGAGGGAGCAGATTACAAGGGGAGCGGGGAGTGGCGGAGAGAAGCGTGGACGTGGACACACACACACACACACACACACACACACACACCTTGGTGTCCTGTTGCGGAAACACAAAGTGAGACGAGCTGGCCTATGGGTGACCTCGTTGGAGAACGGCTGCTACTCCGGAGTCATGCGACCTGGGAGGTGAGAGGGCGCCCTGTGTTAACACCGTTCAGAGCCCTAACCCTAACCCTAACCCTTAACCTAATCCCAACCCTAACCTTAACCCTAACCCACAGAGTGTCTTTCGTGACTCTAGAGTTTTGTCAAGATGAGAATGAAATAACGATTGGTTTAGTGATTACGATCCGGTGTCAGAGCAAATCTTTCGGCTAACGACCACGCTGAGGAATTCACTTCAAAGGATGTTTAAAAAAAAAGAAATAGTCCTAGTAGACTCGGTCCCATTATGTAAAGTGGCGTGCGTTTAGCAGACACACCTCGGTAATTGTCCACGTGCACGGCAGGTCTGCGAGCGTCACACCGCGACCACGCGGCGGGGCCGGCATCGTGATGCCCGCCGCTCGGCATGGCGCCGTTCTAATGAGTGGACGGCAGGGGCCGTTAACATTATTAAAACGGGACGGTAAAGATCCCGAACCGTTGAGCCTGGCACGGTGCCTTCCGTCCCCCCGACATCACATCCCCGTCTCCGGGCGGGGGGGATGGGGGGGGGTGGGGGGCAACGCGGCTCCTGAGGTGAACGGACCGCGGTTTCCCACTTCACTCCCTCCGCGCTCCGCTTCGCTGTAAACACACTCAGAGTTGGTCAATGAGTCCCCGTACTGGGGCATGCAAAAACCATAGCCGTCCCCCCCCACAGGAAGACAAAGATAATGTTAAACTGGATACCACAGGGTTGGAATCAGGGGGCATGTTGGAGGATCTTGTGGGAGAACAGAGGGGGGGGGGGGGGGTTATGCTAAGTGTGTGTGTGTCTGTGTGTGTGTGTGTGTGTGTGTGTGTATGTGTGTATGGTGGGGGGTTGTTCCATCTTATCACCCCCAGCCATCATCCCATTCAGTCTTCCTGGGCTTGACTCCTTGTGCATACGGGCACAGAGAAAGGCCAGGGGAGGGAGGGAGAGCTGCTGTTACTGTGGGGCCCTAAGCCTGTTAATGACGATGGCACCCTGAAGCCTGCAGATGGCTAATCTAACCATTGTCTTCCCCGCAGACCAACCCCTTCAGCAAACACCCATCCCAGTGCCCCCCCCCGCTCCATTCAGACAGCCACTGTTTACCACTTTTCTAGCCCATCCTAATCCTGTTGAGCAGCACTCTCAGAAGCCTGAATAGCTTTTTTTTTTCTTTTTATCCCTTTTCTTTTCTCCTTCTCTCTCCCTCTTTTGTTTTTTGAAATGATGGAGGGGGGCAGCTTGCCAAAGAAGGGCATCTTTATCCCCGATTGTGAGGAGAGATAGGGCCAGGAAAGGGAGCAAAAGGCCGCCGTTCTCGGAATGCGCTCCTTTTTTTTAATAAACGTTTCATAAACGAGTTCATGCCCCGGCTAATTAACGATCGCGCTTCAAAGTTCTTGCGTTCACCAATGCTGCCGGATGATGGATATGGTGCTGACATGTCCAGATTCCCCCTTACCCAAACCGCCCCCCCCCCCCCCCAGCCTCCTCCTCACATCTGCGTCCTGTCTCATCGTCTGTCACCCTAAGCCCCTCGTGTCATCTCAGGCCCCAGTTTGGCTCGCTGACACTCCCCAGATTCCGCCCTCCGGGGGCTCCGTATAGCTCAGGAGAGGCCAGGGGTTGCGGCTAACAAGGCCTTCAGGAGAGGCCAAATGGAGATTCCTTCTCCCTCTCCTTTTTAACCTCTCCTGGAAAAGGCCAACGCTGCCTGGAGAGAGCGAGAGAGGATCAGTGCTTTGTGTGGCCTGCCCTGCTGCCTCTCCCTCTTTTGTTTTCCATTATCAAAGCTTTCCGGCTATCTCTCTCCCCGCCGCTAAAATGGCGTGCTTCTGGCGATTTGAATAACTGGATAACGCACAAAGGGGCCACACGGAATCGCACGGGACATGAAACTCTTTCAGCGCCCGCTGAAAAGAACATTGTCGGGTCTGGGCCGTTGCGGGCGAATTTGAGTTCAGTGTTGCTACGACAAAGCTTCGGGGCGACGACAGAATCCATTTAGCACGAACGTTTTGTATCACTATCTTTTCTTCTCCTCCCATTAGCGTTGCCACGGGCTTAGGAAAAGGAGGAATTATAAGCAAACAGGATTGCTGTCTATCCCACTTGTCCAGGTGATGGCACGCTAAAACTTCAAAGGGCACCGGAGCGCTTTGAAGTGCTGCTGGAAAAGAGACACCTGTTCTCCCGCTGTTGTGATAATTGTTCGCCGGCACTGACACTTAACGGCGTAGAGAATGACAGACCTTGGTGGTGTGAATTTGGCGTTGGTCTCCGCGCCTCAGAATGACTAGGCTGAGGAAATGACAGCATGGTAAATTATACGGTTTCCAGAGACAGCAGTCACATAATAACACCAATGCAGGATTGTAGGTATGAATTATTTCTTCCGTACAGTGTGTGTTCAGTTGAGCTGTAAGCCAAGTACAGTATAGTTTAATACAGGGGTACAGAAACCAAAGTGAATACATTCCTTTAATTGTAAATATTAAGAAATTGTTTTGATTCATTAAATACACTTGATTAGGTAATGTATGTTCCAATTGGAACAAAAGCGTATGAGATTATACTGAATTTTTCCAGTATCATTTCCCCCTGAGAACTACCTAAGAAGGCAGAAAAAGTGCCTATTCATCATTTAGGGGATTCAATGTGGTCAACACTTTGGTCCATTGCTTGGAGCAGTATTACAGTGGCTAGTGGACAAGAAACCTCATCACTGAGGTCAAACTTAAGGCAGGCTATTTGAAGCAGAGTGTACTATTGGCTGGTGTGGCCCCTTGACTCCATCGTGTCACACGGGGCATGTACTGTTCATTAGCCATACATTGATTGCCGGTTGATTGCTGATTGGCTTTGTTTCTGTGAGGATTCCTTGAGATAATTAAAATAATCTTTTCCTACGGAGATTCGTGTTTTTTTTTTTTATGAAAGAAATATAAGGCATGGCACAGTTCAAACAATCTGCTCAACAATGTGCTTAAGGATCATATACATGTACAGTTACTAACATGCTAACATATGGTATGGTAACTGTCTGAATTATCAGTGCCATTTTCTTAGGGGACATTCTTGACTGAGAGGGAATACTCAGTACAATGTACCCACCTCATTTAATCTAGTCCTACCTGTATCTCTTCGCCAAGCCAAATACAGCTTTTGTGTCACTGCTACTCCCTCTCTTCTACTCTCTTTCTTTACTCTTTGTTTCTCCCGCCACCATCCCATCCTTTGTCCTCTCTCCAACCCTCTAAGCCCCTTATTTGAAACGTAGGCCCACTTTGAGCTTTATTACAGTACAGTTGGAAGTCTGCAGTAAACGCATGAGCAGCAGCAGCAGTAGCACTGTGTGGAGGTGTGCCTCTGTGTCTGCCGTGGTTTCCCAGCTGAGCCAGGGACAGGTCCTGGTAGCACAAAGCGCTGTGTCGTTCTCCCAGTGATGAGGCAGCACTACCGAGCTGCTCAATCAGTCAATCACCCCCCCCCTTCCTCCCTCCCCTCCCTCCTGTTCTCCAACAGAGGTGCTAATGCACCACGCAGACCCCCTTTGCACAGACCTGAGGCATTGTAAACGTTGCTGGGGGTCAGCCCTAATTGAAATCATTAATCGTGCTTTTATTCCACTTTGGGGGCAAAGTGTGGCTTTGAAAGGAGGGAAAGCATGCTGGTACATATTTCAGGCTACTGCGTTAAATAATGTTCCTGAACTTCAATGGTGAAATGGTTATAGATGCAGTTTTGCAATAAATACAACCATATTATCTTTATTTTGTGATCTCAAACCAAAAGTAAATTCACATATATTCAAAATAAATTGTATTGCTAGATTATTTTACTGGCTGTGTTACAAAAATAATATACAACATATATAATGTTTGATATACAATTTGGGATCAATAACTGATCTTCAATTATTCTCACATATTTCAGTCCCAACATATGCAGTCAGCCATTGGACAGAAAATCACTTTCCATACATATTAGACCTGGCAGCCAGCCTTTCCAGAAGATCAAAATCCACAAATCATTACGGCCCCGCCGTGTCACTTCCCAGATGCCATGGTGATGAGTTTTATTGTTCATACCTCCTACCCAGACTGAACACAAGGTCAAAGGTGAGACCCTGTTAGCATGAAAGGAACACGGCCTCCCGCCAAGCGGGACCACCGCTCGGCTGCCCGCTTTACCCCGGGGGGGGGGTTGTCTGTTCAGACCGGGCTGACCCCCCGACGCCGTGGCCTCGGCCTGCCTATGACCTTTAGCACCCCCCTCCGCTTCAGAGAGCCAGACGCACACCCGCCCTAACCCTAACCTCCCACACACATTCACACCCACGCACGCACACGTTCACACACACACACACACACACACACACACACACACACACACACACACACACACACACACACACACACACACACACACACACCCTCTCCCCAGACCTTGGATTTGACAGGGCTCTTTAATGAGGGTGATCGGGGCTAGGCCATATCAAAGGAAGGTTTAAAATGGGGAAAGGCTGTGCCAACCGGTTAACAAGGTTATACTGTATTCTATTTACACACTCGTTTACATTCCACAGCGTACAGTAAAAGTGGCTGGACGCTGCGCAGACCTGAAAATAGTATTTTGTTGTCACCAACACTAGGGGCAGTAAAATATCATGAATACCCACTGAAAATAAAATTAACCTCATCCAAAACGTCAAGCAAGCACACACAGATGATTCTGGTAGAGATATATTCTTTACACCTACCCTTTTCACAAATGTACTTCTTTATTAATGAAACAGGGACATCTCATCAAATTCAAATACATGTCCCGCTAAGCAACCCAAATGGCCTCCCTTCTCCAAAGCAATTAGGCGGCTAAACCTTTTCCCAGAGGCGAGTGAACCCATACTGTGGCCAGATTGAAAGCTATTCATCACGACGGGCCCTCTGTCAGCGCTGGAGCACTACGTGTTAGACTGTATGTTAGGCCTCCACCTGAGCACAGAGGAAGCGCTGGGCTGTCTTAACCTGATATGCAACGAGAGGGGGAGAGGGCCTTTGTGCTTTTACAGAACCAATACCATGCACATAGGGAACAAACAAAAAACGGCGTTAAATATTGTACTTGGTAATATGTTCATATTATTTTTGTTTTAGTTAGTTTTCTTCTCGGTCTTGTCAATGCACAATTAAATAAAACATATATTGAAATAAATGTGGTGTTCGATATGTATACAATACCTTACACTGAAGTTTGCACGGTGGATGGTTTTTCTTTTTTCATTTTTTACTTTTGATTTATGCCCGTGAACATGTGAAAAACGAATCCAGCCAACATGCAAAAGGATAATTTGGCATGCAACATAAAAAGTGTCTGTACATTTGATCTATGATTGATACACATAAAACCTTAATATATTGAATGTATATAGTATGCACATACATTTTGGGGTAACAAAAGTAAGGTACAGTCCTATCAGAATGATGAGGAGAGGAACAAAACGTGCACTGTGTGTAATGCACTTTTTACTGCCGGTCGGACTTTCTGATCACACTGAATTCCCAACTTGTGTCTACGGGGGAGTGGGCCAGAGGATCAGTGGGAAATGGCAAATAGAGAGAAGAGAGAGAAAGTGAAGAGAGAAAGACAGAAAAATGATAATCCACGTAACAAAACAGCTTTGCATTGGACTCACATCGCTTGATTTCTCAGCATTCGAAAATGTTTTGAGCAAACCTGACCGCGCACTGACCTCCGAGCAGAGGGCAGATGGCAGCCTGGATTAGTTGGACTAGAAAGAGGGTGTGTGTGTGTGTGTGTGTGTGTGTGTGTGTGTGTGTGTGTGTGTGTGTGTGTGTGTGTGCGGGTGTAAAGGGGTGGGGCGGTGTAGGCCCATTGGATCAAAAGGGAGGGGAATGAAAAGAGGAAGAAAGCTCAGGGAAATTAGCCTGCCTTTTTGAGTCCTCCCCCTTTTTCCTACAAAGATGCATTAACATAATCGCCGCCAGTTTCCATCACACTTCCATCGGGAGAGACCACATTACCTGCATGTTTCTTCATGACAAAAGTCTGTGTGTGTGTGTGTGTGTGTGTGTGTGTGTGTGTGTGTGTGTGTGTGTGTGTGTGTGCGTTCACACAGGCACCGAGCAGCAGGAGCAGCCCAGAGGACGTATTGCTTGTGAAAAATGGCTCACCCAGGCAGTGGGCTCACACACAGGACAAGGAGAGTCCGTCACTTTTCCAGGGAACGGTAATCACTTTCCCAGTCTGAGGCGACGCCAAAGTCGAATCAGTCACACACCGGTTATCAACGGCGAGGAGGGGAGTGCGGCGTAAAGGGCCCCACGTCAATTGGGCTGTGGTTTGAGTTAAAGTGATAGGTGTTGACTGGGTGATTGTGGTGTGCCGGTGCATGTCTGTAACCGACGGCCACGCCTCTCAAGCAGTGTGACAGACTTTACCACATCCCATGGGCCTAGCGAAGCGTGCTTGTGAGAGTGTGAGTGTGTGTGTGTGTGTGTGTGTGTGTGTGTGTGTGTGTGTGTGTGTGTGTGTGTGTGTGGGGGGGGGGGGGGGGTGTGTGGGGTGTATGTGTGTGGGGGTGTGTGTGTGTGTGTGGGTGGGTGGGTGTGTACGCGTATATGTGTGAGTGCGTGTGTTTGTGATGTGAATGTCGAGCAAATTCCCTCTACCTGCCTTTTAATCCTTTCTCTCAGCACTAGCAGGAGGGATGTTTTTGAGATGTCAGCGTGGCAACACTTTCTCCTTCAACCACACACACAAACACACACGCACACACCCAAATAAACACACACACACACACATACACGTAAGTGCATAAACACAAGCATAGGAACGAACACACACACACACATACACACACACACACACACACACACACAGACTAAAGTGTTGTAATGTAGACAGACTCCAGCCGGCTGTGAACAGGTACACCCCCGGGGACAGATTGTGAGATTCAGCCATCTGTGGAAAAAGGAAGTAGAATGGTGGAATACGAAGACGGAAAGAGAGGAAAGATTGGAGCGGCGAGGGAGAAAAAAGGTGTAGAGTCTCAGGAGCACGGACGTTTCCATTCTGAGAATCCTTGATAACTACACAAATTACACTACTAACACGACGGTGAGGTGAATACAAATACTTTCTGTTGCAAACAACGCGGTCATTAAGCATTCTGGCACTGCAAATTAATGCAAAAAGTGTTTTGATTTCTTGTTTCCAACATTTCTTTTTGTCTTGGTGCGATTTTCCTGAACACACTAATGATTGAGAGAGTAAACTACTTCCGGAAATGGATATATATATGAACGTAGTACGTAGAATTGCTACAAACTGCTCTTCATTGGGCAACATTTTTATTTAATTGACAAGTCAAGTGTATTGAATGTGATATACGTACTGCGTGTTTCTGGCCATGAGCCATGCAAGAGTATATGCTTATTTAATTTATAATTTATTACTTTTTAATGATAAACACAAGAAGATGTCATGTGTAATATTTGTGTTATAACATACATTCTTTCACACAATTAACTTCACATGCACCATTTCTTGGGTTAGGGATGATTGTTTTCCGATTTAGTCTGTCCTATATTTTTTCCCCCTTTACCCCGCCCTTACTATAAAAAATGTTTCCCAGAATGCATCACATTTTGTCCTTTGTACGACCCCATCCGCCATGATGTCACAGTTCTGGCCGCGGGCGGGGTCACACGTCGAACACTTTTGTCCAATCAAATTCATCTGTGCCAGCTTTGCTTGGTTGCCACCCATGCTAGGCAGATATTCGACGCCATTGGAGTAGCATGGGAAGCGATGAACGTAACAACGAAAAAAGCAGACCTAAAATGGCCAGCATCCCGTTTGTTGCTTAATGGAATATGTCCTACTTTTTCTTAATTTGTTTTCCCTCCGCATCCTTTGTTGGCGAGAAATGCTTCGCTCTCCTGCGGTTTTCGAGTCATACTCAAGGGGCATTTTCTTTCTTCTCTATAATTTCCTTTGTTTTGTGACAGCTCTAGATGTTTGCGCTGTGTGCAGGTCATTGGCGGTGTAAGAGGATGAAAACTTTCGAGTTGTTTCAAGTATCGAGTTGACACTTTGTGAACCCCCTCCACTCAAAATAACAAAACATTTTTAAAATAACGTATTGGCTGTCCAACTTCCACAGCTGTGAAACACTGAAGAATGTTAACGCATTATCCAACACTCGATGCTATTGTTTAAATGTCACCTGACATTAGCCTGCCGCCCATGAACCCTTCCAAAGGTCGCGGGGGTCAAGATAGAAGGGGACACCTGGCTGCCAGAAACACATTTAGGGGGGAACAATGTGTGCACCTGCACGTAGACACATTGCACAATGTGGTCTGACACTGCTTTGACACTTGGGGGTCGAGTAATTAGCGCATAATGTTCATTTCAGCGTACATTTAAATCTGTGCCTTATTAGTAACACTGTGTTTCACATTTGTATTCCCCCCTCCAAAAAAAACTTTATCGAAATGAAGTATGTTTATGGAAAATATAAACATAAATATTACTTTATTTGGCTTTTTTAAAGACGCTTTTGATCGCATTTCATAATTAGTTTTATCTTATTGCACTTTTCCTTCATGGCAGACATTTTAATTTGTTTTTATTACAGCTGAAGACTGTATCAAGGACAGGGAGGAGGACACGGCGTGATTGCTTTCTCACATGGGAAGTAATCACTTTGCACCTGCCACAGCTCTGATTAAGACTGATACATATCGACGGATGCCTAATGAGATGTCGAATAGAAACAAGCCCCGCCCTCCAATCCTACCACACCCACGCCAATCCAGAGGAATGACCTCGATTCAGCAATGTCAAACCATGTTTTTGAGTGGCAAGCATACGCCATTAATCACTCTTATCATGGTAGAAAAGGACACAATGCAAGGCATTCTCACCAGCTGATGCTGTGCATCATATTAATCCTCGTAAACATGTTGATAAAAGAAGGTGTTGGAAACATAAATTGCTTGTGAATTTACTAGGCAAGCAGCTAGTGAGCTCTTTGGAAAGCGTCTCATCATCGACAGGTCAATGTTAATTAAAAGATTATCTTCCATGCTTACCTCCTATTGATCGAGCAAAGGCTTGCGCGACCGTTTGTCCGACATGAAGCTTAGAGTCTAGAAGTTCTTCAAATGCCGTAAATAGATTAGGACAGGGATTTCTTCTTCTAAGTAGCTAGTACTTGATCATTAATACGGCACTGTGATTCCACGGCCATGATACGTTATCTTCACATCAGGCAGCACGATAACACACACACACACACACACACACACACACACACACACACACACACACACACACACACACACACACACACACACACACACACACACACAGACACACACACAAGCCAGATGAGGCGTCTACTAAACCAAGATGAGGACGTTGGCTCCGCAGGGGGTTGAAAGAAGCATAGTTCATTATCTTGCCAGCCATCTTGTTTGCGTGGGTGCATGTGTGTGTGTGTTCTATTCATGAGCATAGGTCGTCTGCGTCAACGTGGTTTCATACTTTGCCGTGGGATTTCATATCATACCACATGCCCCACTTTCACAAGTCCCATTAAAAAAAGGACATCTTATCTTTCCAATGGTATCTACAGCATGCATGCTTGTTTGATACTCATTGTACCTTTTTCAGCTTTGCCTGTGAACTTTGAATTTCTCAGAGCAATAGTGCGGACTATGGTTTCCTCAGCAAGGATAGGAAGCACTGGTGGAGGTCCATCCGAGAGAATGCATGAACCACGCAGCTGCACCCCAATACCCAACAATAGCAGGCTTGTTCTGGGGACTAGAATGCAGGGTGCCCCCTTTCGACGAATGAAAACGAGGGGGGTAAATTATGGGGAGGGGGGGTTAGGAATAGGATAATCCCTTGTGATGTTTATGTGAATAGATGCAGTGAGGTGCGTTCGGCAAGGGAAAACAGTTAACAGTGTGACGGATAAGTCCCTTTTAACTAATGGTCTTCACGTTCTGCACAGTATTTCAATATTTAAGAAAACTCCATATTGACTTCGCCTTGCCATGCTGCCAGCGTATTGTTTGGTGTGTAAAATGGAGGTAATTTCTTCATTTCTGCATGCATTATACCAATTCAATGAGTATTACATGCAGTCTTTTGACACGTTACAATCAATGAGAGATGAGCACATTGAATGAAAAAAAGGAGTACAATAAAAAAAGGAATGGCCCGTCTCCTATTAGCATTGTCCTTTAATGAGTAGGCAACACACTGGGTGATTTGTGACTCAGCTATTCATGGGCTGCCATTTAACAGATGACTGCTGGAAAAGCAATCCGAAAGGTTCTTTGGACACATTTATGTCCGCTTGCAAGCAAATGTCCCTGCTGGATCATGGCATGCTTCTCTCTCGGCCTCGACTCTGTCATTGTGCTGTGTGCTTTCTCATACCCCAAAATGGCCATCAAATACACTCTGCCCACATGCAAAACACACACAGGCATGAAGTCACACACACACACACACACACACACACAAGTGCGCCACGCGTGCACAAACATTGTGTCTCTCCCTCTCTGATGCACACACCACCGCCCACACCTTCACCCCTGTCTTTGTTGCAAGTCGTTGCCAATTAGCTAGTTGTGACTCCCGAGCGGTAATTAGGCTTTCCAGTGGGTTCGTTTCTGTGCAGAGCTTAGCTGAGACAGGTTCCGATGCAAAACGCTGTGCTATTTGTCCGGCAATTATGTCAGGTCCCTGTGTCACGGTGCAGACGTGACCAATTAGCTACACCAAGCCAAAAGAGAAAGAAAAGGATTACAGCGGTGGAGTCGGGAGCGGATGAAGAAAAAAAAAAAACAAAAGCCAGACAGAAAGAGCAAGAAGCGAGGAGTCTAGGGGGAATCGGTGAAAGAGAATAGAGGAGCGCGTTGGAGGCTTTCCGGGGACGGGAAAGGGGGGATCTTTAAGGGTGTGGATATCTCTCTGCCGTGCATGTGTGATCATGCCTGGCATTGATCCTCTTTCCCACTGATGTGTTGCTAAGGCGCGCCATCGCATCACAATGTGTATGCAAATGCCGAGGGGTCGCGCAGCGGGATGGGAAATTAATCTTTATTGACGTCTCAATAACTCTCCATTTCATCATGCGACATATTTTGGTCACATAGGCCGCAAACAATCAATGGACTCTCTGTCAGGGATATGTGACACTATATCAATGGCAGTAAGGAAGTATATGGCGTTGAAATTCATTTTGGCATGCCTCCATTTAACTGAATCTGACACGCCGTAATGTACGTCAAACATTTTCCTGAAGTAGCCTCAGCTCTTTGCACCAGTCATAACATTTCAGCGTTTATGGATCTGGGCCCCCGGCTGACTCTGTGGATTTGGCCCGTGTTCAATGCTGGGTTCCGACCAATGAGAGCGAGGCTAGTTACAATTGCAAATGAAGAGATAGCAAAAGAGACAATGCAGGGTCTTTGTGTCCCCCGGATTCAGCGCCTCCCGTCGGCTATCAAGCCTAATCTATCATCTAAAAGGAAAGCAGAAGAAGAGAATGTTTGGGAATCCGGAGTAGGGTGAGCTCCGTTCCACTGCTCTCTGATCTAAGATGAAATTTATTCTGCCACTGCAAAGAAAATGCACACTCACACACACTCACACTCACACACTCTCACGCACACACACACACACACACACACACACACACACACACGCAACAACAAAAACAGGCCATAATCCTCTCAGTCGAGACTTCTCCAAGCGCATCTAGCGGTGAGCGTGGCAAATATCTGCTCTACCCAGACAGTGAAGCCGCCCGCTCCAAGGCTGCTGTTTTTAATTGGACAGGGGGTGGAAAGAGGGAGCCGGGGGGGGGGGGGGGGGGGGGGGGTACAACACAGGGTCTTTCTTTTTACATGAGATGATGTTAGCGCTGCGCGCAGGCCTACCAATATGAGTCCTGCTCATTATGAACTAGAGGAATACAGATAGTTAGAGCGTGTTTGAAGCTGTCAACACACTTCTCAACTGTCTTGAAGTGTTTTAGAAAACTTTCCTTTTGAATTATGAGCATATATGGAAAACAATGGCCTAAGCAGCAAAAGTATACTCTTGCTTCGTTTCAATTTCGTATCTGAATGTTACAGTAGGAACTTTAAGTTCTTTTGATTTGGTTGTGTCTTATTCTAGCATACAACTCTACAGGATGAATTATGGCAAGACGGTTGGTGGACAAAAATAGTTTGAGAACAGATGAAGGCTCGGTAACGTTTTGGCAATACAGCTTTGAATACAGCATTTCAATGAAAGACAGCATTAGCCTGCTCAACTATATTTCCCAAAAAGCAATGTGGGAGAAAATAACCTCAGGCTGTTCCAAGGTAATAATCCAGCCGAAATGTCCTTAGACAAAATGGGAATTTGGAAGGCTCATGTGTGGGGAAGAAAAAAAAGCAGGGAACACCGTATCATTTGCAGATCCATAATTTAACAAACTGCGAGTGCAACCCAAGAGTGAGGTATGACTTTCTGCGGTACGATCCTCACTTAGAGAGCAGTTTTACAGCAGCGCTGCTGAGCAACCAAGACAGCTCAACTTAAAGTTCTTAGAATGTGCATGCATTTAGGAAACACCACGCAAGGACACAGACCGTAAAAAGGACATCACATTTCTTAAATATTTTAATTGCAAAAGGGTCTTTTAAAAATATTTCTACAAGAATGCATCATTTTTTTTTTATCAATTGGTTGTTTATGTCTGCACCATTAAATACATCTCAAGGCTTTTAAAGAGGAATAAACAATTGCATTTCTCAACGGTTTCCTCCTCCTCCATCTCACTATACATGTACAGTACTCTTAAACATCTCACTTCTTTACTTTAGGGGTGTCAAATGTGACGAGAAGACAGGCATTTGAAGTGAGCGTAAAAAAGAAGCATATATTTATATAAAACAGTCACAGATGAAGAAAAGAATAATCTGGAAAATAAAGTCAAAAGGTTATAGGGGTTTAGAGTGGATTAGGAGAGCTGGGTTGACAGACATAAGGGGGAGTTGAGGGGAATGTCAGGGGAGTTTTGAACCCTCCTCCGCGCCAGAGAGAGGCTTATTGGCACGCACGCGCTCAAGATACCGTATCTAACGTAACCTCAACTCTGCTGATTGGATTGGTTCACTATAAAATATTAACACTAGCAAATGTATCCACACTGTCACACACACACACACACACACGCACACACGCACACACACACACACACGCACAATACAAGCACATACGCACAAATAAGATGACATCTTCTGTCAGCAATAGGCAGAGAAATGGTGTGTAGGATACAAGTAGCACAAATCACAAGCAAAGGTGAACATCTGTTGTCTCTTGAATAAAGGTCACGGGTTTGAAACATCTGTTGACGGACGTCTCCCTTAAAAGTGTGAGTCTTCCTCTTCACTCTCACCTACTTCTTTGAGTCGATAAACTGGCAGATTCAGACGTGCAACTGCACTCAACAGTCTATCGTTGTCGTTTTCTTTTTCTATTTTAACACGACCAGGGAAGCGGCGCATCATGTGTCCCTCATCAATAGTTAATAATTACTTCGGCTCGCCATTTTTCACAAGTGGTTTGTCTGCCGTCTGATTGTGTTAAACACCCTCCTCGTTCTGTGCTCATCAACTGTGTCTTGTTTCAGCCACGTGTTAGTTGGAAATAAATACAATTTCACTGATTGAGGGGGAAACAGGGAGGATTATTTTGTTTTGGAGATTTTGGAGACTGAGTTTGTGGCTGCATATCCAATGTGCATTTTCTCTCTCTCTTCTCATCTCAAAGTATTTTGTACTTTCTCTAAATCAGCCTCCAATTTTTTTTTATTAAACTGAAAGGATTTGTAACATGATATCAAGTGAAAGTTTGTTGGTTGAGCAGCATAGTGTTAGCATCTAGATCAGAAACATAAAGTAACCCTTTAACAGTACACATATGGAATATTAATTGTTTGATAGTTGTTTCTTGTGTATTTTAGGAACAAGATCATCAATATCACTACATGATTGTGCACTACAACAGTCTTAGGTAAGTTAGCCTCTAGAAGGTACTATTTGAAGTCGGAAGAAAAAGAGTAAATTGTATGAAATGGGGAACATGTGACGATATGTTGCATAACATCCTTGATGGCTTTCTGAGGGTTCAAAGGAAACTGAACAAAGTAGTAAATATGGCAAGACTTAATGCACGGACACCAACATCACACTATCATTACACAAAGAATTAGTAATATTCACATATTGCATTGATCGACTCCTCGCCAAACCACGGGAAATCTGCGAAGCCAGTACTGCACACACCACAGACACAAACCCCCTCTGTCCTCTCCCTATCTTTCCAAGCCCCTTCGTGCCAAATGGTACGGCCCCGTGTCCCCAGTCCAAAAAAAAACCAAACCCCCTCCCCTGTAGAACCCCCCCATGGTACGGTCTATTGGATGCAGCTGCTATCATTTACAATGCGGGGCTGCCGATTCGGCCTGTCGGCAGGCCAAGGCTGTTGATCCCGCTCTGTTGTAATCAGGAGGCGGCAGAGACGGGACGATGATTGCATGCCAGACAGGAAATAGACGGGAGATAATGGCAGGCCGACCGTCCGTCCGTATGCCCGAGCTGGCTGCTAAGCGCGTTCCCTCTGCGGAGGACTGGACACTGCATTAATCAGGATGACAAGCCAGGCGCACTGGGAAGCTCTTCTGACAGCTGGGGGCAGGGTCTGGCTCAATTAATAAACATTTTCTTCTCTAGCACTGACTACATCGGGGGATGGACTGAGAATAGGATAGGGCTCTGACTCCGGATGACTATACTCCATAATCATTCTGTAACAGCACCAAATGAGATAGGTGAGGTCAGGGCGGATCCTGCACGGGACTGTAGCCATTATTGAAAAGCCTTAACGTACTGGCTATACATCTGCACCAACCATCCAGTGCTGCTTCTGAGGGTAGCCAGGAAGGTGATTGTGATAAATATGCATGGAAGACCACTATGGACAACGTTAGAGAACTGCACGATATACTACTGCTGTTGATGTCAAGAATGAGACAAAGGTTGACATGGATGAGAGATCCAGTTTTGGTGCTCGTTTTTGACATTAGACCTGAAAATGTACTCCAAACTACACAACCACTCATACACATACATGCACTCACACACACACACACACACACACACCAAAAAGGAGAGGGAGGTCTACTTGCTTTTTGGAAGCTATGTAAGCTGGAAGCATATGTGCCTCTAGGTGTAACTAGCTATCCTCACCTTTTCACTAGACCGAGTCAGCTCTATGAAGCCCATACCACCACCACCACTGCTGCTATATGTTCATCTCTCACTCTCGTCTAATGTCTCTCGGAATTAAACAACGATTCCTCTGGTTCTCAAACCACTATTTTGTTTCATGTTATTTATCTTATTTTTTTTTGTTACAAAACATGTACAGGCTGTTTAGAACAACAACAAAAATACAATATTGAATTTATATGCATTTTTCTTCATCAATTACGTTGTTGAATCCTCTTGGGTGTCCTCCTCTTGATTGTTTGTCAAATAAATCCACAGTCCGAATGGCCTTTAGTCCGGGGGAATTATAAATAAATACATTGGCGAGACATTGAGCAATTCAAACTAAAAATGTATATTATTTGTAAATCCAGGAAATAGCAAAAAGATAGTATTGTGTCTCGTTTGTTCTCAGTTTCTGTACTGTGCATATATATATATATATATATATATATATATATATATATATATATATATATATATATATACATATACATATATATTTAAAAGTTTTTGGGGGGGTTCAATAAGAAAACGTTTAACAGTTGTCCACAGAATATAGCGCAGTTGTTTCAGATATAATTGCTCCTTGTCACTGTTCAGTTCATGCGTAAATTCTCCACGTTGGCGGGTAGCTGAAGCTGTATTGTACAGTAATTGTGTGCAACTGTTACATTCACACATCACAAAAACACACACACACACACACACACACACACACACACCCACAAATGCACACAAAAGGCCAAGCGGTCTTCATATTGTGGTGCCACAGTTTTTGTCACCCCACCATCACGTAAAGCGTCCAACGGGAGTACTCGGGGTTTGACCGGCCATTTTGAAATACAAATCTTGAAAAAGTGTGAAACACACATATCTAAATGGATGGCGGAGAAACAAATTGATAATGGTTTAGTATGATCAGAAAACACAGATGATCAGCCAATGTTCTGACTGAGCACTCCAAAATTGCCCCACGTCTTGGTGGGAAGTCTGTCCGCAACCTGTGAAGGGCCCAGTGCCAAGCTCCCGCTGCGAGCTTAGCCTTCCTCTGATCTTTGACCCGACGCCCTTTGACTTCCTCCTTTCTCCTCTCCATCCTCGTTCTTCCGAGGCAAGTACCCTTTTACATAACACACCTTCAATATGAAGATGGGGATCAAAACACACACGCACAATAAAACAGCTTCTAGCATGGGAAGGGTTTTCTTCAACCTTTTCTGCGTCCAAACACTTTTTTTTTTTTGTGAACTCTGGTTCGTTTATTTTTGTGTGTTTTATTTTTTTTTTCTACTCAAACAACGTTGATCCTTTTCCATTGATATAGTTTCCATCAAGGGGCTTCCTGACTTTTCGGGACGGTTTGGGTCGAGTAAAGGGGCTTTCACGTGAGGATTACAGATGAGGATTAGACAACAGGGCAAAGGTCCCAGGCCAACCTCACAAAAACCACACGCACGCATGCAAATATCACCCCACACCAGACCAGGTGAGGCATGCATGGGATATCTGGGCGCCGCTTTCTCCATAAAAAAGAAAATAAAAAAAAATAATCCCAATAAATGTTTTGTCAGATGGAAAAGAAACACCAACCAATAACAAGGAACACAGGAACAGGAAATGGAAGTGGTAGATACAAAACAAAAACTAAAATGACTAGTCTGAGGCACTGCAAGCCAGTTTTGCGTCTGATTGGCAGAGATGGTCAGGCAGCTGGGGTATCCCATTGGCTCTCTCTCGGTCTCTCTCTGCTATAGTTCCTCCCTTCCTCTCTGTCAGTCGGTCCATCCGTTCGTTGGTCTGTCTGTCAATCAGACCTGCACAGGAAGTGTTTGGTTCATCTGTAGTCTCATGTCCTGAATGCTGCCTAGAATCTTCTTCTGATGTCCAGCCAAAGTCACCCCTATCCGAAGTAGGTCCCTGAGAAGCAGACCAGAAAAGACAGGTGTGTAAGTCATAAAATATGAAGCTTCCATAAAACACAGTTATTCTGCTAAACAGTTGTTGAGGAGCCCATTTCACTTTCCCACTCAGTAAACACAATGTAAGCTCCTTTTGTGGGAACAAAAGCAGGTGAGCATCTTAGCAAACAGTCGTAAAAGGGTTTTATGAGGTAATATCAACAAAGAAGTGGCGCTCATCAGAGTCCCCTAATGTACAGCAGTAATGTAACATACTTATATTGCCTGGCAGGTGGGCAGAGGGGCTGAACAAATCCTAACGGGGAGAGTTAATGATTAAAGAGCTCTTAGCTACTGTTGGACATCTGCTGCAGTTCACAGGAAAGAGAGAGAGAGAGAGAGAGAGAGAGAGAGAGAGAGAGAAAGCACCTTCTACCAGATAGCCACTGAGTTAGCCTTGGAGGAAAAACGAGGACTGAGACTTTTCCATCAGAGCCAGGAGAGTCAGTCCACAAACGGTTATTTCTGACTGAGAACAGGCATGTCTGCGAGTGGGTTACCTAGCCTCACAGCGGCTTAAAAGACTAGAGAAAAGGCCAGAATATTCCACAGCAAATCCCTCTGTAATTCATCCATCAAATCATTATTAATGGCGAGACCCAGACAGACTTTTATTGTCTCAGACACCGGCTGTTGTTGTCCCAGGAGTGGAGTGGAGGGAGGGGGGGATTTAGACTGTGAACTGAAGATGCAGAGGAAAATGACGATGCGCGGCGACGTTATTAAACTCCTAGCAGGCCAGAGAAAATGCACCTGCTTGGCCGCGGTGAGCCAGCCACTGTAATCTAATTGTGGGAGTGTTGTTGGTTTAACATGGCCGCCTCGTGTACAGCACCGGTAGGAATAATATCACCAGGACCTGGCCTTTCCGCTCCTGTGTTTGTTTTCCCCCGGCCGATAACCAAGGAGAGAGCAGGCTACAGGCCGCCGTCTGGGGGAACGATTAGCCAATCGCCAGAGCCCCTGTGACTGTCTGTGTCCTCTCCGTTCACACACACACACACACACACGCACGCGCACGCGCACGCGCACGCGCACGCACACACACACACACACACACACACACACACACATAATTTAATATAGCTCACAGACACTGTGCCCTCTGCTTGTCTAAATGTCTTTGTGGACCAATCAATTTGAACATGCACACACCCCCACACACACACACACGCACACACACACAGAGAGCGATCTCAAGCAGGCGCGACACAAGCGGAGGTGCATCGTCTAAACTTCGCACAAATAATTTGCGTTTGTTCCTCCTGTGGCCATGGCCATCAGCGCAGCGACGGCGGATGAAATGATAATAAATGGAAGCCATTAGAGGAATTACTGGCTGTTAAGGACAAGAGAGGGCCACTGTACGCCACACCTGACAGCCGGTGGAATTGAAACAAATCACCTCCACCTCCATCGCCCATTATCCCCATAATGAGGCAGATATATTTATCATTATTATCCTAATTCGTTTATTTGATCATAACTGTCCCCGTTTTCACAACTTCAATTACCACCCATTTCCTGTGTATCAGCAGGGTGGGCAGGGATGACGGCCGCTAACCGCGCGTGCGCGTGTCAACTTGAGGTCACCGAAAGGGAGAGGCTGCCATTATGAAATAGGTTATTAAAAAAAAAAGGACTGCATTTCGAATTCCTGTTTTTTGTTTGTTTGTTTGTTTCTGTTCCAGGCCACATGACATTTATTGGTCCCCTACCTGTTGATTTACTGTAATGCTTCCTTTTCATTTGAACATTTGGAAGGGTCCATTTTCCCTCCTAATTGACTCTGAAATGGCGGCCGTGTTACCATAGCCTGAGTTAGCCCTGAGGTTCTCTCACCAAATTCCTCGGCTTGGCCACACCTCTGACAAACCACGGAGGTCATTGAAGTGACTCAGTAGGAATCTAAACGGTTCGACTAGTGTTGCCCACTCACTCTGCTGTCATCTGGGCCACCAGGTCGAAGGAAGCAAAGCCTGCGTTGAGGAAGTTGTCAAGGTAACGACTCATCTTGATGGCATCCAGCCAGTCTCCCACGGTGGTGAAAGTGGTATAGTCCGGAACGCAGCGGTCGAGCAGGGGTTGCGACACTCTACAGGGTTAGGAGGGGGGGGGGGGGGGGGGGGGGGGGGGACAAGGAGAGAGGGAGACAAAGAGAGAGAGAGAGGGTTAAGGTCGTCACTCCTCCACCTCCACCGCCGAACCTCACCCCCAAACCCCCACAAAGGCCACCTCTCCGTCTCTCCTCCTCTCCTCTCCTCTCCTCCCCTCCTCCACCTGTAGTGGTTTGCAGAGCCCGAGCCCAGAGAGAGAGAGAGATAGAGGGAGAGACGCGCATCATGGAGAGACCGGCTGGAGGCTGGGGCACTTTTATACATACACATCTGGTTTGAGTGAAAACAGATCGCCTATGTGTGTGTGAACGTGCACGCGAGTGTGTGTGTGTGTGTGTGTGTGTGTGTGTGTATGTGTGTGTGTTCTATTCAACGTCAACAAGGGCCCGCTAAACAAAAGGGTGCATGCAGAAACAATGCCGCAGAGGTGAACAGACATTTCCCAAAGACTCTGCAAATAGCTCCTCTGCCCTGGAATGTAAACAGCCCGTGTGTGTGTTTGCATGTGGGCAGTGACTCAGGGCCAGAGTCGGCGTGTGTGCGTGTGTGTGTGTGTGTGTGTGGCACCTGTTGACACCAAACGGAGGCCTCTCCTAGGCTTTTTCCCTGATCAATGCCGCAGATAGACAGGCCACCTGAGCTTTAATAATGGCCCGCAGGACGGAGCTGAACCCCGGCAAAGAAAGGCCAAGGCCAGCGAGCAGAGAGAAAGAGCGCCACTGTCTCCCCTCTCTCTGCTCTGGTGATCCTTGTCGTCTTTTTTTTTAGTTTTTTTGATGGCAATAGATTCATTAACAATTAAAATGGAGGGGAGGGGGGGGGGAAGAGAAAATGAAGAGGTACAAATAAAAGAAAAAATGAAAACGAAGGAAGGAAGGGCGAGTTAATAAGAGCGACACAGAGGATCCATTGAGCGGTGTGGACGGATAGGAGAGAGTGTTTTTTTTTAATAAGGCCCCCCCCCCGTGCTACATGGGGTTCCTGAGGGCCCGGGGCCGTCAATAAGCCCACACACTGGCTCTTCTCACTGGAGCATTGTTAGGCCCCTCTCTGAAGTCAGCTGGCAAGGCGGCATGGAGCACGTCTCTGGCAGAGAGGCACAATAGGAAAGCCCGGCTCCGTCCCAAAGCGGCGGTGGCTGGCTGGCCAGCGGGTAGGTGACGGAGAGGTCAAAGGTCCGGGAGCTTTCACTGTTCCCCGGTGGGGTGGCGTTACGGATTCACGGGTTGCTTGGAGAGCCGACAGTGGGCCCCTTCACGGCGGAGGTGTGTCAGCGTGTGTTTAGGAAAATGAGAGTGCAGGGAACCATGAACTCCCAAAGACGAGACATAAGACAAACACAACAAAGGCACGGGCGGTTTGTTTCTAACGGGTGACAACCCGTTCTCTAGGAAACCCACACAGTCTCATATTTCCGTATCCTTGTTGACTAACACGTGGGCCCATCTCACGCCCCGGTCTGACTCTCTTTTCTCCCTTGACATCCGCCTGACGACAGCCCGGTCTCTCCTTCCTCCCTCGTTACAGCTCTGCGGGAGGCCACCTCTCCACTGGCGCGTTTAAAATCTCATTAGCGGCTAATTAAAAGCGCTCCGGCCTTTATTGCCTCGCCCTAATCTCTCTAATTACCCACGGTTAATCTTCTAAGTTCATCGTCCTATCGGCAGCCGCGCGGCCCCTCTAGGGGGCCCCCCCCCCCCCCCACCACCACCACCACCGCCCCCAAGCATCGTCTTCAGTCCTCCCCCAGGAACGGCAGCCTCGACGCCGGGACGGATAGGTAGGTCACTCGCCCCCCCCCCCCCCACCCATCTTTCCAAGAAAACAGGTTGAGGCAGTGGAGGAATGCGGTGCAGGGCCGAGGCTAAATGGAGATGTGACATCATTGATCTGTCTCTCTGCAAGTGGGGGGAGGAGGGAGGGAGGGGGAGCAGAGAGGGCGGAGAGAGAGGGGGGGGGGCTGCAGGGGCCATATCGAGCCCTGCTGATTCAGGTCAGATTTGCATAATGGTGCTGCAGTGAGTTTGCCAGCGAGGTGCTATATGTCTTCGGGTCTCTGTGTGGGAATCGACGGCCGGTGGTGCTGACTCACTCTGACTCATGTGCGCTCTATCAGTCGGGATAGCAGTGTTTGTCCGCAAGGAAAGTGCTATCGCTGTGGGCCGGCTCGGGCAGGAATTACTATCGGCTCAACGGCGATTCCCAGGATTTGCCACTCAAAGGTCGACCGATTATCGAGATTGATTTAATAATGACCCAATCCGGATTTTCCGACCCCCCCTTTTTCCACCACAACTTAATAGAGTGGATTCCAATAGATCCGTTTACCAAAAACAAACCTGCACCCACAAAGGAAACAAACACCAGCCCAGAGCAGTTAAGAACAGAAAAACACGACCGCCACTTAGAACAGACCGCACGCTCCTCTCCACGGCCCACTCCTCACTGAGGCTAACCCACCGCCTGTCCGTCAACCTACCCGGTAGACTGCGTGCTGCTGGTGACCACCTTGAGGCTGGCGGCGTTGCGGATCAGCTTGTCCAGCGTGGCCACGATCTGGGAGAACTTGGGCCGCAGGTTCCTCTCCTTCACCCAGCAGTCGAGCATGAGCTGGTGCAGCGCTGTGGGACAGTCCATGGGCGGGGGCAGCCGGTAGTCCTGCTCCACCGCGTTGATTACCTAGGGGGGGGGGTATATGTGGAGAGTGGGTATATGAGTGGATATATGAGGAAGTGTAGAATCGAGTTCAAAAAGAGGAAAGAAGGTTATGCAGAAGGGAATGGTGTTATAGACTAAAAGGGGAAGAGTCCCGAGCCATAAAGATACAGAATGGGACTGAGATAAGTAAACAGTGATCGAACCCACAGAGAGAACGAGCTGAAACAGCTGAATGTGATACGTAGGTGTTCAAAATAAAGTACAAAAGAATAAAAAAAAAATACAAAAATAAACGTACATCCTGGTTACTCATGTCCCAATATGGCCGCTCGCCGTACGACATCACTTCCCACATGACGATGCCGTAGCTCCACACGTCGCTGGCCGAGGTGAACTTCCTGTAGGCGATGGCCTCCGGGGCCGTCCAGCGAATGGGGATCTTGCCTCCCTGTGGATATGCGAATGAGTAGATGAGAGTGAAATACTGGGGATGGAGCACGGACACAGTCACACACATACGAGAGGGAGAGAGATTGGGTGAGTGAGCGAGGGTGATGAGCTCGCACGTGGAAGGATTACACTGAACGACAAAATGCACAGAAACGGGTAAATACAAACGACAAGCGACCTTCACATACAAACATTGGTATGCATACAGAGAATACATACAACGTACCATGACACAAAAACAGATACTCACACCGGGATAAAACAATAACATATTCTCTACACACACACACTTTACTTTCTACACATGTGTATATTACACACACACACACACACACACACACACACACACACACACACACACACACACACACACACACACACACACACACACTCACTCACTCACCAGTGAGCTGGTGTACGTGGGGTCTGTGGCGTCATCCTCTAAGAAGCGAGACAGGCCGAAGTCAGACACCTTGCACACCAGGTTACTGTTGACCAGGATGTTGCGGGCGGCCAGGTCTCTGTGCACATAGTTCATGTCTGACAGGTACTTCATGCCCGCGGCGATGCCACGCAGCATGCCCACCAGCTGGATCACCGTGAACTGTCCATCATTGAGCTGGCGAACGGAGAGAAAGAGAGACAAGGTCAGATTGCATTTTTTTTTTCGAGTTCCATTCAATCAAGCACATTCTCATTAATCCTTTTTTTTTCTCTCAGGCTGCTCTATCTTCACCAGTTCCACCTCTCTCCCTCCCTCCCTCTCTCCCTCCCTCCATCCCTCTCTCTCTCTCTCTCTCACTCCATCCATCCCTGCATCCCTCCCTCCCTCTCTTCCTCCCTCCTCTCTCTCGTCTCTGTGACAGGCAGTGTTTGATGGGATTTGGAGTCAGTGATTCATAGGCGACTGAGCTCTCTGTAAATGTCACCGAATGAATTGAGTGAAAGGAGCATTTGTCAGATATTAGCTACAGACTCGAGGCTTAAGGCTCCTTTTCTTTATACAGAGAAAAAATGAATTGAAAGATTAAGATGATTGGATTGTGTGCATTTCATAGATTCGTAGGAGATTAGACGGCCCGTCAATGTATCAGTATTGTGTGTGTGTGCCTGTGCGCGCGCGCGCGTGTGTGTGTGTGTGTGTGTGTGAGTGTGTGTCTGGCCTCTCACCCGGAGGAAGGAGTCCAGGGCGCCGTTCTCCATGAACTCGGTGACGATCATGACAGGTCGACTCTTGGTGACCACGCCCTCCAGGCGGATGATGTTGGGGTGGTCAAACTGGCCCATGATTGACGCCTCGGATAGGAAGTCCCGCCTCTGCCGGTCGGTATAGCCCACCTTGAGTGTCTTGATGGCCACAATGATCTCCCGACGGCCAGGGAGCTTGAGGCGACCCCGACACACCTCCCCAAACTCTCCTGCGAGAGCGGGGGTTTTGGGGGAACAGAGAGAGAGAGACGGAGGGAAGAGAGGAGGGACGGAAGAGTGGAGGAGAGTGGGGGAGAGGGAGAGTAACTGGTTAGAACCAAGGAGCAAGGGAAGGGCAGCGGGAGGGACTTGGGAGTCGACAGGAAAGGGGGAAGACTGCGAGAAAAGCCAGGACTCTGAGGTGGTGTCGCAGCCAAAGGGGGAGCAAAGAATGCAGGACACAGTGGAAGAATGAACGGGGGTGAGGAGAAAAAAAGGGGAAGGGGGGCGGGGGGGGTGAGAGAGAGAAAAAAAAGGAGGAAGAGGACGGGTGGGAGGAGAAGCCGGGGATGGGGGGGTGGGGAGGAGGTGGACGGGTTGGGGGGGTGTGAGGTCAGGCTTCAGAGGGGGCAGGGGTGCCGTAGGAGCCAGGTGGGGACAGCAGCTTGGGGGTGGTGTGGGTGTGGGACGCGCTGCGTCTCGGGCCTGTGGCAAGCGGCGGTGTGGGGGCGGGGAACATCACGAGGGCGCCAAAGGAGGACGGGTGAGGAGTCAAACACACCACACGACGGGAGGGGTCGAGGGAGCGAAGGAGGTAGAGGAGGCAGAGGGGGCGGGGGGACAAGGGCAGGGTGTTCATCACTTAATTGACGAAGGCTGGGAGGCGACGGGTTCATGTAGCAGCAGCAGCAGTAGACGTTAAGGGCTGTTTCATTAGCAGCAGCTGTAGTAGCAGCAGCTGTAGTAGCAGTAGCAGTAGTAGTAGTAGTAGTAGTAGTAGTAGTAGTAGTGGTAGGAGTAGGAGCAGCAGGAGAGCACTTCAACTCCATCCCCTTCCCAACGTCCTCCATTTCAGCTCTGATACAAGTCTAAGACAAACAACCTGAGCCCACACAGCCCTGCAGCTTTTTAGCAGAATAATATTACTCTCAAAAAGCGAAGTCAAATATAGGATATATCACTTTAATCACTGACATTACAATGGGAGGTGGGGGAAGGGAAAGGGGTTTAGCTAAAGAGTTGGGACGACCACATATGGAACTAAGCGAGGTCAAAGGTTGAAAGAATTGCAAAGAGGACTCTTTAGGAGGGCGCTCCTGACACTTAGAATTGTGGACCAATGCTGGACTTTGAGGGCTCTTTAAGATGATAACACCAATTTAGGTGTAGCGCTTATCAATAGAGTCTATTGTTCATTATTACACATTATACAACATATTGTTTAGCTAATCTACACAAGATACAGGGTTGGAACAAATTCAAATTATAAACATTCACCAGACAAAAAGGGGTGTGGAACACCTACTAAGAAGACCTACGGACAACTGGGGGATCCTACGTTTGTGACTGACACTACACTTAAAGGAGAACAAAGCTAAGAAAGGGAGTGTGATTTTCTTTTCGGGGGGGGGGGGGGGGGTTGTACCACACAAGCTATTGTGCTAAGAAGACGTGAGGGGGCTAGCCTAGGAGGTGGCGAGGGAGGGAAGGGAGGCTAGAGAAGGGGAGAAGGGGTTGACGACCAGAGGAATTGAGTGAAAGTACCGCTTGCCGTGAAGTCCTCTAAGGGTATGGCCTGGAGGTGACTAGCAGTCTTCCCCCTGTAGCTCAGGAGCTTGGGTGGGTTACCTGCGCCGATGACCTCCTCGATCTTCACGCACGAGATGTCGATCTCCTTGGCAAATTCGCGGACGGCCTCGTTGGGGTCCTCGTAGGTGAAGGGGTCGATATAGACCTTCATTCCCGGCGTGACTATAGGGGATTCAGTAGCGAGAATTGGAACGTGAATCGACGCTGCCAGTCACAGGAGGGTCGTCAAACACACCACACAGAATTCACTAATCATCGACTAACTGAATTCAAATGAAGCCTTTGTTTTGAATTAAAACCCGGTCACTATTTCAATCAAAATAGTACAACAGCTTGATTTATTACACATGCAATGCTTAATAAAAAAAAAAAAGCCTTTTGGGTTCTAATTGTGCCTGCCAACGACGAGAGCCTGGCAGTGCTAAGCTGACTGTTAAACCTAGCAGGCTGTTCACACCTAGAGGGAATGTCTGGTGGCTGTAAGTCGTCCTAAGGACAGGGCTCCCTGCTGCGGCCGGGCAGTGGAGACTTACTGTACTGCTGCAGCTTCTCCGTGTACTCCGACTCGGAGCCGTTCCTCTGCTTTCTGTGGACACAGCACAACACAGCGCGCAGTGAGTCGGTGAGCCAGTGAGTTGGTCAGTCAGTTAGTCAGCTAGTCCGACCAACAGTCGGAGGCAGTATTGCACCAACCCCGCCCCACCCTGTGTTCAATAGTGTGAAAGAGAGCCCTGATTAATATGTCCTGTGCGCATGTCAGTCCTATACATAGGCTGGGGTTAGACCCTGACACGACGAGGCTATCGGTGTAAAGGCGTTGGTTTAGTCTGCACGGGCACGTATCGGACGGGATCGCCCGTCGGATCGGCAACAAAGCTCTGCGGGCGTGAGCCTGGGCTCTCCCACCGCCCCGCCCACCACCTTTTCATCTTCTTCTTCTTCTTCCTCTTCTCTGTACCAGTCCATGAATGGCAGAGAGGCAGCTATGACAGGGCGCGGCGTGGTGACGGGGTGGGGTGTGTTGAAATGACATGATAACGTGGTTCCTTTGTTGTCTCACCGGGAGTCGGGGCAATAACACCCCCTCGCTCATTTGCATCTGGTTTACAATTCAAATGAAGTTCCGGGATATGTCGAGGTTCAGTGTTTTTTTTGTTTTCAATTCGTCTCTTTTTTTCTTTTTCTTTTTTTTTTCTTCTTACACCTTCTTGTGCGGACGCAGCAGCAGCCGCTAAGCTGAGATGGCGAGACACAATGTAGCAGTGAAGAAGAGGGGGGGGGGGGGAGAAAATGAAGAAGCAGGAGAACGGGGGAGATTATTATTCAGCCTAGCGTGACCGCTGCCTGCGCTTCTCAGACACAGGCTCTCCCAATCGAACTGGGCCACCGCAAGAGGCTGGGGGCTTTGGGGGGGGGGGGGGGGGGGGGGGGCTGGTCAGAGGCGCCTGCCAGCCTCACACACAAACACCGACTCCGCTAACCGCACACACTCCGGAGTTCTTCGTCTGATGAGTGGCAAGGGAGAACAACCGCGGTGAGAGACAAGTCGCTGCTGAGAGAAGCCCTTAGAAGAAGGATGGGAGTGGACCGTTTGTAGATATATATTTCCTGGGTGACAGTCCAAAAAAAAATTAAAAAGACTGTGGATAAGGCCATCTTGAGTACTTTGTGGACGGGCAGCAGAGCGGACGCCTCGAGGGCAGGCCTATCAGGGCCAGCAGCTGCTCCTCCTGCTGTGTCCACTGGACTAGCGGCGGGGCATCAGCCAAAGCCGTTAACTATTCACAGACGAAGCGGAGGGCTAATCTTCCATTGATAAGCCTCACAGGTGGCAGAGCGGTCCAACGAGGGTCTACGGGTTTGGGCCGGCTTGGAGCACGTGCACATGTCGAAAGTTTGTACAAACCTTTAATTCGAAATTCTGTGGCAAAACGTGCGCATTTTGGTGGCCTATTAACGTCGTTGTGGTTCATTGAGTTCAAACATAACTTCTATACATTTCAACATAGGGAGAGATCAATTCGTTTTAAAACATGCATTTCCTCACCTGAGGCAGACAATGGCGATGACCACAACGGCGATGATGAAGACCAAGCCGGCAGTGGCTGAGCCAACGATGAGGGGCAACTGCTCCTGGAGAGACTTCTCGGGGTCATCTGGAGGTCAAAGGATGGTGGTTAAGAGGAGTTTACGCAGGGACAACTCTCGCTATGGCGCATAAGCACACCCACACACGTTTGGAGGGGGTAAATGGCCCGTTAGTAATTTGCGAGAGATGGATATTCCTGAACTGTAGCCAACTGTCCTGTCTATGTATAGGACCTCCTACACCTACTACAGAGCCATACGCTTGCATAACCGTAAACATGGCCTCGCGTTCTCCCGACGCTCTATCAAAGACAGCCGGGAATATCTTGCCGGATCCCCGGAGCACGACTGACCGAAGGTGAAACAAGTTTTGGCTTCGCTCGAATAATGAAATGTATATCTCTTCTTAAAGTAGGCGCTAAATTCAATATTGAGCTTTTTACTTCTTCCCACATTAAAAATAGGAGTATTAGCTCCTAACTAAGCTGTTTAGCCTGCATTATGCTAATGTGCTGGGAATACTACTGTAATGGGAGAGAATTGGCGGTAAGCCACGGAAATAATTTATGGTAACGATATGGTTTTTATATGGTGTGTGTGTGTGTGTGTGTGTGTGTGTGTGTGTGTGTGTGTGTGTGTGTGTGTGTGTGTGTGTGTGTGTGTGTGTGTGTGTGTGTGTGTGAGTGTATGCGTGTCACGTACTTTGCAGGTTGGTGTTGAAGTCGGCGGGACTGCTGTAGCGTCCGTACCCCGCCACGGTGCGGGCGCGGACCTGCACCACGTACGGCGTGCCCGGCTTCAGGCCCTCGATGCGGGCCGAGCTCCGCTGGGCGGTCATGGTGTGTGCGATGGCCTCTCCCTGGTCCTGCCAAGCCAAAGATAACCGCTCGGTAACCAAAAAACAAACAACAAATAACAAAACCCCTCGCCCCCTTCCTCCCCGCTCCTCCAGCCCTATCCTTCTCATCCTCTCTGTCCAAGCTTTGGGGCCACAGAGGCGCACCAATCTCTGTGAGCAGGCTGTGAGCGGGCAAGAGGAGCCGAGGCGCTAATCCCAGTGTAAGGGCCGAACAAAAACCACAGCAGATAGACTGAGAACCTTTTGTTTTGGTCTCTGAGGCAAACCCACGGCTTTCTGGCCCCCCGAGTGGCCCGTGGCAAGAGCCAGAAACATTGAAACTTTCCGTCAGACAAAGAGGGGGGGAGGAACGGAATTAGAGGCTACAGAAAGAGCTGAGGACAATCGACAAAGCAAGGACGAAAGGACGAAAGGAAGGACAGAGGGAAGGAGGGTAGAAAGGGCAAAACGGAGGATGTAAAGTAAGATGAAACAAAAAGAAAAAAAAGGAAATAAAGACGAAAGACGAGAAGAAGGGAAGGAACGAGAAGAAAAGGTGAGATGAAGGAAGGCAAGGGAACAGGAACTAAGCCTTTACAGGGCCAGTTGATTTCATTGCACAACGACTCTCAATTACAGGGGCCAGACGTGCCACAGATGAAATAAAGCAACACAAATCTTTCAAAATTGGTCTGGAATTTGAAGCCTTGCCGGGCGGTGCTTCTTACCTTCTCGTGGTACTTGATCTCGTAGTCCAGAATGATTCCGTTGGGTTTCTCTGGGGGCAGCCAGGACAGGCTCATGGTGCTCGCCGAGGCCGCCATCAGGTGAACCGTGGGTACTGCGGACGGCGCTGTGGGCAGGCAGGAAAGAGAGAGAGCCCACTTTTACTACTCTGCTGCCGTTTCTTTTTTGCCCCCCGTTTCATGTGGTTCCAAGCCCCGGCAGGCCGGCACTCCTTTGTGTGTGCCACACAAGCCAAAATACAAAGTCTAAGACCTGCATTGAGGGCTTTGTGGACAGCTTTTGGCGGTACTTGTCATGCAGCTCCATTCCCGCGCTGTCCCGCTCCCCGTCTCCTCGGGGAGAAGGGAGGACGTGTAATTCCTCGATGACAAGGGAATCGCTCCGTAAAACGGGCGGCTTAGGATCCAGAGGATCCAGTTCACACCCTTGCGTCACACTCACACACTCACGCAAACACACAAACACACAGACAGTGCGCATGACACACACTGCATTGCTCCGCCCACCTGACCCCTGGGCTCTCTTTTGTTGAGCGCTGCCCCCTGATAACTGTCTGTCTGCCTGCCTGCCTGCCTGCCTGCCTGCCTGCCTGCCTGCCTGCCTGCCTGCCTGCCTGCCTGTCTGTCTGTCTGTCTGTCTGTATGCCTGTCTATGTGTCTGCCTGTCTGTCTGGCTAGCGTCTCTATGCTTCTCTGTTTCTCATCATCTCTCGGCTTCCCTCCTTTCCTCCACTTGACGTGGTGGTCTATCTATCTATATATCTATCTATCTCTGCCTGCCTGCCTGCCTGCCTGCCTGCCTGTCTGCCTGCCTGCCTGCCTGCCTGCCTGCCTGCCTGCCTGCCTGCCTGCCTGTCTGTCTGTCTGTCTGCCTGTCTGTCTTTCCGCTCACGTTTGGTTGGGGTTGAATCCCACCACTCCCAGGGATAGTTCCTGGCCCACCGTTCTATTTCCTAATCCCCCACGTCCTCTCTATTCAGCTTTCAATCTGTCATCCACATCACATGTTCCCACTCGGCGCCCATCTCCCGTTTCATCACTCTCCCTCGGGCTCCTGCCCCTTCCTCTTCCATACCCTTAGAATTGTTTCTGCCTTCTACCTTCCTCCATCCTCTTTCCTCCTCTCTTGACGTAGACCTTGTGAAAGGTTCCTAATCCCCAGGTCCGGTCCTTTGATCCTTTCCCTTGTACGTCTTTTCTTCCTTTGGCCTTTTGTCTCACTGAGGCTCTCTCTCTCTCTCTCTCTCTCTCTCTCTCTCTCTCTCTCTCTCTCTCTCTCTCTCTCTCTCTCTCTCTCTCTCTCTCTCTCTCTCTCTCACCCTCCCTTACTCTATATTTATGTCTTTTACAACCCTCCATATCCTTCAGCTTCTATGTGTGTGCTAGACTCAGCCCCCGCCTCATCCCCGTCCCCGTCCCCCGTCCTTAATACCAGCAACCCAGCTATTCCAGCCACCCAGGCACTCTCGGGGCCCCCTCTACCCCCAAAAGACAATGCTCCCTGGGCAGATCCCCGGTCACTCCAGCCTGGGGATTAAGGGGCCTTCCATGGAGGAAACAGTAGAGTAGCTACAGCAGGGCCCCGGGGCTTAGCGCCGGTATTTATTTTTGGTCTTAAAAGGTGAACGCATATGCAGGGTGGGACCAGGGAGCGGGGAGGCGAGGGCTGGGTGAGGGGGGGGGGGGTTGGCTATAATCTGATCATGGTCGATGGCGTCTCCTCTCTCTATGCTCCCATAATGACCTGGGACAACCCTGGGAGGAACGGGGGGTCCTTCTCCCCCTGGTCTCTGACCCTGCAGGGTAACAATGGGGGGGGGGGGGTGTCTCTGTAGAGCCACCGCCACGAGGGACAGAAACAGGAGTCGCATCACGGAGCCTTGGGAAACAGAACATGGAGGTGCACGAGGCCATGGAACGGCACAGCGTGAGAGAACGACCGGGAGAGAGAAAAAGAGAGAGAGAGAGAGAGAGAGAGAGAGAGAGAGAGAGAGAGAGAGAGAGAGAGAGAGAGAGAGAGAGAGAGAGGAAGGAGATAATCCTAGGGGCTGTCTGAGCTGGAGAACAAATACACACATACAGACAGATACCATCGCACAAAACCTTGCAATACAGCCGGAGGGCAAACTGAATCCTCATAAACCAAATTACAAGGCTTGAAGGGGCAGAGTTAGCCCAACAGCAGTAACCCTCACATTTAAGCCGTGAATACAGGACCCACATTAGTCTTCTAAAAGTAGCAGGATTGGAGTAATGCACATATTTCCTGTTTTCATAGCTCCACAGTCTGACAGTCTGATTTTTGTAATAGGGTTAACGCTCAGGTTTCGGCTATACAGTGGAGTGACAGGCACAGCCGACAATCTGGAACATACATCCGTTCTGGTCTATTGTCTCAGAAAAAGCACTTTAATATTAGAATCCTATTGGAGAGCAATGGTGTCCTAGATAGAGTTAAGGCTGTGGGTTGGCTGATGCGGTGGGCAGCACACTGTAGGTTCAATGCTTTAACACAACCTGCCTGGCTCCCTGCTATTTGCAGCGACACGCAGTGCAACGCACTGTGGGCGTTAGAGAAAGGGCCCTTCTCTAAGCTCGTTCAGTGTGTTTTTTTTTCTTTTCTCTCTCTCTCTCTCCACTCTCCAGTGCTCTCTTAAAAGGACATAAAATACACCTACGGACGGGTGTATGTGAGGACAAAAAGTCGACGCGAAGCACAGATCAGGTCGGTTCCACAGTCCAAATGGAAATGTAATCGGCAAGGACATATGGAAATATTCAGAAGGGTGCATATGAGAAGAATGATTTCAAAACATAAATCTTCTTTACATGCTGTAATGTCAACGAACTTCCCTCTAGCGCGCCTGCTGTAGAAACCTTTTTTAACCAGAATCCCTGTCTCGTATGGTCAGTAAGCGGCACCTACCTGCTTGGTTGGTGGTGATGTTGACCGAGGAGAACTGCGGCGTGTAGGGGCTCTTGCTGGACACGCCGTTGACCGCCTGGATCTCGAAGCTGTACTGGGTGTGGGCCTGCAGGTTGCGCACGGCCACGCGCCTCTGCGTCAGGCCCAGGTGGCGCGGCGCGATGTCCACGTTGTCGTCGCAGCGCGAGCACATGCCCCGCTCGGGGAGGCACTTCTTGCAGATGACGTTGTAGAAGATGTCGTCGCGGCCGCCCGAGTCGCGTGGGTCGCTCCACTCCAGCACCAGGGAGGTCTCGTTGACGTTGGAGATGACGTTGCGGGGGCCCGAGGGCACGGCTGTGGAACGGGGGAGGGCAGAGGAGATGGAGAGAAGAGGGAAGAGGCCGGGTTTAATCACGCTGTCGCGTTATCTGTGGAAACGACGAGGCTTACACGGAGAAAACCACAAAAAAAAAAAGTGTTATCGTTGTGTGTGTTGTCTTTTTAGTTTACATCTATTTCTTTAGTTGATTTGTTTCTGCTAGCAGGAGATATTATTCCACACAGTTAAAATGTCTTATTCTTTTCAGTAGAACCGAATGCAACTCTTCTATAGTAACGTTTCAGACAAGCACAATGAGAAAAGAGGACAAGAGTTTGGATGGGAATTGCTTGCTTGCGTCCTCTGTGTGGAAACTGCTAGGGGGGACGAGAGACACTATTGGCAGAGTTGCAGCAGTTCTTATCCAATTACTGAAGTCTTATCTCCCGCTGCACTGTGGGAGAATCAAACAAACTGCCCGACAAGTACAGAACCAGAAAAAAATAAAAATAAATAAATAACGTTCTCTCCCGCCACCAACCGACAGCTTAGTTACTGGACGGCTCTTTTTCTCTTTGCTCTTAACGACGGCCATAACCACTGGATAGATTCTCCACTCTGCCTGACTGAAAGGTGGCAGCTGTGTGAGTGGATAGGCTACGTGGTGGGGGTGGGGGGGACTGCTGATAAGAACAGGGATAGCCACTTGATAACTTCTGGAAGGAGGCACTTTGTTGTGGCCGTGTGATACGCGGGGAATGTGCTCCGGCGACGACGGGCAAACATTAGCTATCGCAAGAGAGAGAGAGAGAGAGAGAGAGAGAGAGAGAGAGAGAGAGAGAGAGAGAAAGAGAGAGAGAGAGAGAGAGAGGAGCAGCAGTTATGCCTCGCCTGCAAAACTCAATATTGGATTGGCTCAACACGACCTGATCGGGCTCACAGTATGCACAAGACAAAAAGGGTCTCTCACGCTGCTGACTTACAATTGGGTGCTCTTGTTGTTTTCGCGCTAACGTTTAGAGGGCTAGTAATGATGAGGTGTGTTGTCTTACTGGTGCAGGCTGAGTCGGGGGAGTCGGTGTCCGAGCGGTAGTAGCCGGTCCTACAGGAGCAGAGGCTGGAGGCTCCGGAGCTGGCCCGGCTGTTGGCTGGACACGGGGTGCAGAACCCCTCGCCTTGCTTCGACTTGAACGTGCCGGGGCTGCAAGCTGAGTAGAGAGAGAGAAAAGACCCCCAAAAAATTACTGAATCTTACTAATCAAGAAAATAACAATTACTAAAATGGTACTAATTCCATTCTATTGGTCTCGATTCACAGTATACAACCATGTACACATTTTAGCTTGTTACTCTTTTCCCCAGTGGAGAGGCTCATATTATACAATTTAACCAAGATGTACAATCATATGTGTTTTTTTGTTTTTTTTTGCCTCTAGGCCTACGTGATACACTACATCGGCTTAAAACCTGACTGACAGCTACCACTCTGAAATCCCAATGTTTGTTTGTTTGTTTATGTTTTCCCTATTTCCACCCCTCTAGAGAAAACATCCTCCGCACACCGTGGAAGGAAGAGGGGTTCTTAAGCGGCACGCAGTGCTTTGCATCAACCCGTGCAGCGCATGCACACACTGTCAACTCTAATTACATACACATCCCTCAGAGAGTAGGCTGGAGCGTGAAGCCTCAATTTGAACTGCTTCTTTTGCAAAATACATATAAACATAGACACATAAATGCACCCAATTACAAACACGCACGAGAACGAAAACACACACACACACACACACATACACACAAATGATACTGGACTTTGGTACTCAATACTTGCCAGTAAAAAGAAAAATGCTCTGGTTCATCATCTTATAAAATACATTTACTAAAATACTCTTTCTTTGAAATTCATTTCCTCTTTTAAATTACATTTAACACCTATTTCCTTGATCTACAATTGCTATTCTCAGTAATCAATAGCTGCAACAAAATATGTTAACAATGCTGGCTTTTGTCACGTTCCTTCCCTACTTTTACAGGCCCTGTTTAGAGGTTTATCACTCTGGTGATAAGCCACAAGCAGACCGAGGGACAGCGGCACTGTGATCCAGACAGGCGCTGACGGGCTCTATCTCCTCGGTAAACTGTCTCGTGAAAAGATGAATGAGGCCGCCAGCGAGCTTAATAAAAAAGGTGCAGGTGAGAGTGAACCAGACTTTACTGGGGCCGGTTGATTAGCCGATACACTAGCGCGCTAATGTCAAGGACGAGTTGTTTTCTTTCCTCCAGCACGATAATGACCACTGCTGCGCTCCTGAGTTCGTTTTTTTTTTTTTTGCTCCATGTTGAAATAGCCAAGGTCAAAGGTCAACGCTAGCCTGGCAGAACTGGACACGTCCGACCGTGTTATTTCCCCCTTTTTTTTGAAAGTTCAATATTAGCACACCGCTACATTAGTCTACTGTGACGTTTACATTAGCCCTGGGTATATTTGTTCATCCACCATTAATCTGAGCCAGCAGCACCAATGGCTAACGGAAAGCACTAACAGATAATGTGGCAAAATAAATTGTATTTAAGAATAGTAGCCTGTGCGAGTTCATTCAAGTTCACACAGACTAGCTAAAGGATCTTTCAAAAATCCATATAAAATGCCATGCAATAAAACCTAAACCCTCTCAAACAGATGTCTTGGTTTTTAAATGTGTTATCCTAAGAACCTTCCCCTTAAAAATGAACTGCGTTTTCTGGGAAGAGTTGAAAGTGCTGATCAATCGCTTCCAGTGAGGTAGGGAATGATCCGCGTTCCTTTCATCCTTCTGCTTTTCTTTTTTTGGAGCACTGGCAGAGCACAGGAGCAAAAGAAGGGAGGAGGGAGAGAAAGAGAGAGAGAAAGAGAGAGAGAGAGAGAGAGAGAGAGAGAGAAGTCGTGGCTGAGAAGGCAGAGGAAAGAAAATGCTAATCCTGCAGGCTTCTTTTTTTGCGGATCTCTCTTTCTCTTCCCTTCTCCTTTTCTTCATTCTGCTCTCTCATGCAAAGCACAGGGTTTAAGGTACTGATTAAAATGTATTCGGAAATTGGTAGTGTGCAAGAAATTATGTAAAAAAATAACTGCAAGGGGTAAAAAATGGTGCCGCGTGAGCAGAGGAAAAAGGTCTCATCGATTCATATTCATGTGGATGTCCTGACTGTGCTCTTGTGGCGTATTAACGAGAGCGGCCTTCAGATTAGAAAGAAAAGAGGAAGATGGACGAAGGAGAGAGGGAGACAGAGAGCGGAGGAGGGAGAAAACACACAAAGGGCGGGGGAGAAGTAGCTAACAGAACAGCACAGCGGGCAGCGGGAGGAAAATAAAATAAGAGATTGAGAGCACAGCGGAGTGGAGGGAAGAGAGTGGAAAAAGAGAGGGCAGGACAGGTAGATTGATCCCCAGTGGTCCCCCCCCCCCCCTCCCGGTCAGGCCTGTTGATTACGAATCACTTCATCAGGCCTAGTCGCCAGGGCTTTAACCTTGAGCTGCTGGGGCGAGAAACAAATGAGTTTTTAACCGCACGCCCAGCGCTAGATTTACAGTGCCCACTCTCACACCTCCTCCAGGTGGGCACGCATTCCATCTCCAGCCTGCCCCCTGGGGAGGCAGCCCATGCCAACGGATACCGTCCCCTTCTGTTCCCCGCGCCGATCTTTATGCGAACCTCACGAGTTTGTTAAACCCTCACTTCCCATAAAAAACGTTGTCAAAACCTTTATTTTTTTCTGCGAGGATATACGGGCTTCATCTTGACCCACAAGCGCTCACACGCGCACACACACACACACACACACACACACACACACACACGTGTGCACGCACACACACACACACACACACACACACACACACACACACACACACACACACACACACACACACTCATGTTGGGATACACATACATTTACACATTGCAATCAACTCCCTTGATCAATGATGCCTGTCTCTCATCTCCCCGTCTCTTCCATTGACACTGTGGCCGGCAACGGCAAATCCCCTCCTCCTCCTCGCCCTCCTTCCCCTCCTCCCCATTCCACCCTTCGCTGTCACTTGCTGCACTGGAGTCGAGGCACCGCTGTTGAGGTTCACCTTGGTCTCGACCTCGGTGAACCCTTCATGTTCCCTATCAGAGCCAGAAGCTCAGGGGTCTCGCTAGACTGGCCTCATAAACTGACAGCTGCCCCCCTCGCTTTCATTTATTCATCCACTGACAGTCCGGCTAAATCCAGGTCACAGGAGGAAACACACTTGACAGTATCGCTGGGAGGCTTTTTTTACGTTGTTTTTTTTTGCTCTCCCAACCGGTGACATTATGCCTTTGTTGACAACAAGCAAGAGACCATGGCAACGCACGGCGCTCACCTTGGCACTGGGTGTCTTTCATGGCGGGTTCGAATCCCGAGGAGCAGGTGCAGGAGCCCACGGGCACCATCCACTCCCCGTCCCCGTTGCAGTAGAGCTTCAGAGGCACGGACACCTCCAGGGCGTTGGGCACGCACGTCCCGGGGGCGATGACCAGGGACGTGGCCTCGGCGCCGGTGGCCGTCTCGGGGAACACGGCAAAGTTGGCGATGGTGGTGGAGCACTTCTTGTAGAAGACCCGCACGGAGATGAGGGACATGCACGCCCCCAGGTCCTGGAAGGCCAGGTAGAAGCCCGTCTTGGACAGAGGGCCGAAGCTGCGGACCTTGGTGTTGACCCGGCCCGACTCGAGCATGGAGAAGCTCTCGTCCGGCGCGATGGTGTCCACTTTGACGTAGGGGTTCTCCATCCAGAAGGGGCTGGTCTCGGTGGCCGAGTCGGAGTCGGCCTCGTAGTAGAAGAGGTTGAAGGTCTCCTTGCAGGAGCCGGGGATGTTGGGGATGCTGTTGCAGTCGCGCACGGTGAACTTCATCTCCACGTAGACGCGCAGCACGTCCTTGCGCGGGATGAAGTCGCTGCGCAGCCAGTTGTTCTGGTTGAGCTCGCGCACGTTGCACACCTGGTACGTGCGGATGGGGTTCATGGCGTCGTCGTAGCCGCTCACCTCCTCCCACTGCGAGGGAAAAGGAGGGACACAGCGGGGGAGAGAGAGAGAGAGAGAGAGAGAGAGAGAGCGAGAGAGAGAGAGAGAGAGAGAGAGAGAAGGATTAGATCATGCATATAGGGTTATATAGCCTGGAGTATGATTTCCATACGACAACTTTGTGCGCAATCACACTCCCAAACAAGCATACACACACAGGCTGAACATTTATTTTTTCCTCGGGTTGTTGATTGTATACAGTACGACATCATCTAAAAAAATATATTCCATTGGTCAACAATCGAAGCTACTGAGCTTAATACAATCGTGAAACACAGAATATACCAGACGTCAGGGGTGGATGTTTCAAGAGAAAAGGCTGAAAATAATGGGACATTTTCAGTCATTTTTTTTGCCTTTTCAATTACGTCCCAGTTTGGCACGGTAAAGTGGAGCAGGTGTTTCGTCACCGGGCTACGGCCTCTCTTCCATGGTTACCGTGGGGATGAGTTAGGGGCGAGGACGGCAAACCCATCACAATTACGACGGAATGTCAACCCAGCGCGTCGTGCCAAACAACACTGGATGTTTACCTCGTTCCTGTCCGAAAGAAGTCGCTGCATCACATCACAAGCAATTACACTTCAATTACGGAGCGATGATCGTATCGTCCTCTGCTAAAAAGGACAGAGCAGTAACCGCCATGTTTTCTGCTTTGTTACGTCTCTGTTTGCTAGTGTGTCAAAGCTAAAATGAATGAAGTAAAAAACGATTTACTTTCATTAAACCTTTCTATTTTTTTCGAATCCTTTTGGATTCTTTGAGTTGGCAAAAGTGTTGCAAAAACTAAGTAACGCAGAAGAGGTTTATTTGTACACATTTTTCCAAACCTATGTTCTACAATATTGTACGATTATATTGGTCAGACTTAAAGATAACGACAGTCCCATGTGCTGAACTTAAACATTGCTCCAGTGGGTGAGGTTTTTACTAGCAAGTGCATGTAAATGATTTATGGATCTTTTTGACATAAATTCTTGGAAATGTTTGGCTTTTTATCATTTCTGTGGTTTGTGTTCTGTATTGTTTCGTTCCAGACCACTGTTATTTTTTGTGCAAACACTAAGTCACTTAGAAGGGGTTCATTTGTACACCCAAACATGATCATATCTTGGACTACATGAACTAAAAAAACAGCCCCAATACATTTCAGAAACACTCTGGAATTTTTATTTTATTTTAACAGTAATTCGTTTAGTAAAGCCGCATTAGTGTCGGCCCAGGTCCAACCATGTTAATAAAGTCTGTGATATGGATGTTGAAGGGACAGGCTATTTATCATGTAGGACTCTAGGGGCCTGGGGATAGAGAAAGGGATGGGGCTCAGCCACAACTCAACCCCAGCCGTGGCACTCGTAAGACGGGGCTATCGGCGCGGGCGAGAGGGAGGAGGGACCAGTGGGAATCGATAATCACCAGCCAGGTCAATGGGACAGGGGAAAGCATGAAGTGTCAATGCTTATTTAGTTCAGCGTAATAAATTGCCTGGTGCCGAGAGGGAGATGGAGAGGAAGATGTGTTTATGCGTGGGTACTGCATAATTGAATGTGTGTGTGTGTGTGTGTGTGTGTGTGTGTGTGTGTGTGTGTGTGTGTGTGTGTGTGTGTGTGAGGGAGATAGAGGGGTCATCCCCGCGAGTCCACAAGGCGGTAGCGGGAAGCTCTAGAGTGCCTGCTTACCAAACCAGAATGAATTAAGTAGGTTGTGTGAAAGAGGGTCAAGGTCCTTGGCATCGATTTCCAACCAGATGAATAGTTATGCGTGCTTCTCGAGTCCACTCCTTTTTCTCCTTTGTCCTTTCCAGTCAAAGGCTCTGATTCTAATTTCAGATGTAGCCGGACCTTGGTCCAGACCGAGGCGTGAAAAGGGACGTGGTTGTTTGAGCATCGACTTAGGACTTCACCTTTCTTTCCTACCTGCATGTAAATCCCGGACAGACAGACGTGTCCTGAAGGATTAGCATTCAATGCTGTTTGCACTCCTTGCAACAAAAAAAAGAAAGGGCATATGCTCTGGTAGCGAAACGCGTGCCGTCCAGCCGTAAGAGTCAGGATATTGAAGCATGTTAATGGCGTGGACCAGCCTGTTCCACCATTGTGTTGATTGGAACATGCTAATAACAACCATTATCCATGGGTCTCCGCACGCTACAGTCTGACTGGCTCGCTATCACGTTAGCACTGTCTGTGAAACCCCCCAGGTGCTCCACTCGGGGCCCATTCAGAGCCATTAACCCCTGGCTGCAAAACTGAGGAATTCCCCTCGCGCATCTGTTTTGGGGGGAGATAAGTGATACGCCATATGCACAGACGTACACACAGACAGAGAAAAAAAGATCCAGTTATAAAAATAATTATGCAGACAGAGAAGAAACCCCACACGTAAGCACAGTCATCCCCCCCCCCCCCCCCCAATGACTTGTGAAACGATACATTTGTATCACTCGAGTTCCTACAAACAGCGCAGTCAAAGTCACAGATAAATGGGTGGTGGTATGGGCTAGATGTGATCTCCGCCAGGCTCCAGTTCTCTATCTGACAGTTATCTCACTCCTCATCACTCTGACTAAGGGTGTTCTGACAGAGAGGGGGGGGGGGACGTGGTGTCTCCACAAACACAAGTTCAAGAGACACGGTGGCTGGAAAGGCTGGGCATCTAATCTCTCTCTCTCTCTCTCTCTCTCTCTCTCTCTCTCTCTCTCTCTCTCTCTCTCTCTCTCTCTCTCTCTCTCTCCCTATCTGTCTCTTTGTATCTCTCTCTCTCTGTCTTTCACTCTCTCTCTCTCTCTCTCTCTCTCTCTCTCTCTCTCTCTCTCTCTCTCTCTCTCTCTCTCTGTCTCTCACTCTCTCTTTCTCTCTCTCTCTGTCTGTCTCACGCTCTTTCTCTCTCTCTCTCTCTCTCTTTGTTTCTTATTTTGGTTCAGAGATTCATTTCTATTGTGCATGCTGCTTTGTTTTTTCTTTCATAAACCGTATTGCCTTTCTCTGCCATAAATATCTTGTCATCCACCAGAAAAACATTGTGTCCCCATTCGACCGTGACTCTGTGAAAACACATGAACACACACCCGTTGTAAATAAATGAAAAAGGACAAAACGAGCACACAAGGGGGAAAAAAAAGGGACATCTTTTGGAACGCGTGCACATTTGAAGAGAAAATGAAAAGGAGGAGAGTAAGGGGGCGGGCACTCTGGGACAGGCACCGTCTGTGGCACATTCCATTCCCAGACAAACAGGAGGGGAGAAATGAATCTTGGTAAGAACAACGGGATCAACCAAGCCGTTTATTTGGACGGGGTAAATCTGGCAGGGGGGGGGGGGCTCTCACTGTCTCCCTTTAAAAGGAGCATCTGTTACGGTTCGGATTTGGGGGAGGAGTTATTGTCTGCGCCATACAGTTTTGGGCTGGTGGGAGCCTTTGCCTCTGTTGTTTTAGTTTTATGACGGGGAGGACAGGAGCAAGGGACGGAGCGATGGCACGGACGACAGGCGAAGGGAGGAGGGACAGAGGGGTGGCGGCGGTAGAGGTCACTGCTGCGTCTCCCCTCCCCGCATTAGTGCTTAGTTACTCGGAAATAAAGCAGGGGAAAGGTGGAGGGGGGGCGGGAAGATATATCGGAGGAAGGGAGGGAGGTGTGCGGTCCGACTGGGAACAGCTGGGGTGGCACTGCCGACGGGGCTCTGGGGGGGGAAGAAAAAGGAGGCTCGCCCCGCAGTCAAAAGACAAGAAGGTCCCCCCCAAATCAGAGGCCTCGTACAAAGGCGAGGGGAGGAGACTGGGGGTCTTTGAAGTAGAAGGGGGTTATGCGCGGGGGGTCAGGAGTCCCCAGCCCATTGTAGGGGGCACATGGGAAAGCAAGATGGTGCTGTCACGGGGCACTTTGTGCGCGGGGGATTTGGAGGCCCCCGACGAGCAACAGGTCAGGAGCAGGGAGATATTTCCCAGTCTTCCGGGGTTAGTTCCCTTTGGCGAGAGAGCCCCGCGGAGCATTGCTGACATTTTCTCGAGTGCGAGGCACGGGAGGGAACATGTGCCACGGGGACCGCCCGGTGAAATCAGATCGCCGTGTATCCTATCCATCTCGCTCCACACACATCCTGTGGCACGCTCACGCACATTTCTCCTGAGAGCACGTCTCCCCATCAAATATGTGGCTCCTTGGTGTTTTTCACTCTCATTCTCTCGCTCTCTCTCTCTCTCTCCCCCCCACACGCAGGCACGCACACACACACACACACACACACACACACACACACACACACAAACACACACAGAGACAAATATACGACCTGGATAACAAACAACACGGACTGAAACAGTGCACTCACTCCGGTCTCAGGGTGTGAAGTCCAGGCTAGTTCTGTTGTGGCCCACTTGGTGTCCATCAAAGTTTCTGCAAATAAAGAGAGACACAATACCCGTTAAAGTCACGTTCACAGACACCTTATCATTAGACCCTGTGATACGGATCGTAAAAAAAACCCGAACGATCATTTTACACCCTTTGCTTTAAAAATGGTTCATAAATTAAGTGAAAACACTCATTCCGATTGCTTGTGGCCCCGACCAAAGTCGACATCTCATTCGATAAGTTTCCTGAAGGCCGTCAAATAACTTATTGACGGCGAGGGAACGTGAGCTGTGAGCAGAGTTAGCAGACCAACGCTAAAAAGAGGGCGATACACAGAGTGCTGTATAAAGATTGTGTAAAGAGGGAGAGAGAGAGTGTGTGAGGGGGGGGGGGGGGGACCGTGGGTCTAAGTGGATCTGGGAGGTTTTGTTGACGTTTTATGGCGGCCCTTCATTTGGCTAATTTGTTTTAATTAGACGGTTCTTTACAAGGAGAGGAAATAACAGTAA
>JAPMUY010004843.1:52500-55000 GCA_026901105.3 Galaxias olidus
ACCATGTGTAGTTAGGGTAGGGGGTTAGAGAGGTACGGGGGTACGGGGGCTGGGGGGGGTTAAGTGCCTCTTTCAAGAACTCACGAAGTCTGTACTACTTCCTGTGTAGCCGATGGTCTGGGGCCCCTTTGCACTACTCCCCCCTCGCTTTCTCTCTCCCTCTCTCTCTCTCTCTCTCCCTCCTCCTCTCCCTCTCTCTCTCTCTCTCTCTCTCTCTCTCTCTGCTCTCTGTCCTTCCACTCCTGTTCCTCTAACCTCTAATTAAAGTGCGGTGGGGATCTGACGCACAGGTAGCCCTCCAGGCAGCTGTCTGCAAAACCAGGTGTGCCCGTGACTGAGTGTGTGTGTGTGTGTGTGTGTGGGGCTTAGGGTTAGTCAGTGTCCAGTCGAAGCGAGAGAGAACCTGCCCCGCGCGGCAGCGGCACCCTGTAGTGTCCTGCGGTGTCTGGTCTGAGCACGCCGCTAGGCTCCTGACCCTGGGCTCGGCTGAGTTCATGGCGGCGTGGCCGTGCGCGGCGGTGTCGTCCCCGGGGTCCATGCGCTCCAGCGTGTGTGAAAACCCCGGGTCGAAGGCAACTGAAAGGCATGTTGTCATCGGCCTGGCATCAACAGACTACCCCCTTTTCTTTATTTCCCTTTTCCCCCTCTCCCCATCCCCCCCTTCTCCTCCTCTTCCTCTCCGCCTCAATGGGACACCCCCCAATCCTGGCATTCCCAGCTCCCGGCATTGTCCCGTGGGATCACTGAGTCTGTCTGCATTCAGTCTATTGAACAAGTCAGGGCCAGAGGTCTGCAGTGGAAATAGAGACAGGCTGAAAGCAGCGAACAAACACACACACCTATAGACCACACACACACACACACACACACACACACACACACACACACAGAGGAGATTCCGCGAGGCACACACTCGCCCACAATTCCACTCTCCCGTGGGATTGGGAATTGGTGATTGGCCACTTACACTCTGACTAGTAATTTGGGTTTCCAAAAGGCCGAAATCTCATTCTGGGAACACTTACGCTAATACCAATCCCCAAACGTGTACATACATGTTCAAGCATATGTGTGTGTGTGCGGAGGTGGTTGTGTGTGTGAGTGGGGGAGTGGTTGTGAGTGTGTGTTTGTCTGTCTCTATCTATATCTATGACTCATGTTCTTTCATCCAAACTGTACATCTGTGCTTCCTTCCAGTCTGCCTTTGCCTACTTAGTTATCATTGTACATAACCGCATGTAAGATGGGGGGGGGGACATGATTGCTTAAGCCTGCAATTTAAAACGGGTCATTTGCCTCCCTTTAAGACAGCGCAGGGCTGGAATGCCTCGTTTCGGCTTTGAACCGCCAACCTTCCCGTTACCTGGCTGAAACCCATTGCTCTGCGTTCGCTGTCGTTTACCGACGGCACAGGATGCTATCCGCAACGTTCTCCCCCCACTTTCCTCGTTCTCTCCGCCTCTCCCGGCCCTCTGAGCGGACATGCCCGTGTTGCCGTGCGTGCGTGAGAGCCTGCGTCGCCGCGGTACAGCTGACACGGAGGCTATTGTCTCTTAATGATAGTGTTCAGGCCCGGGCACCACAAAAGGACTGACAGGTTTTGAAAAGGTTGTGTTTCACAGCGTGACATCACGGAGCCAGGCTTCCTGGGCGAAACCCGTAGGCAGCCCGAAGACGGGAGTCTTTTCCTTGGGCCCCGTTGATTTACGAGCGGCACACAGGGCGCAGTATTCCATATCCTACTGGCGCCACCGGTGTCCGCCCCCACTTTAAGGAATTTGCCGTGCTTTTGAGGGACTGGCTGTTTTACAGGGTCAAATCGGGGGAAACTGTATTTGCTATTTAGGACACGGTTTGATTTTACGTTTTTCACAATACACATGGGGGGAAAAATCTGTATTCACTAATGTTAGGTTGTTTTGGGAAAGGTTAGCAGATACCTGTGATAAGATCATGACTCATGACAGAAATGATTGCTATTTGACAGGATGGTGCTCGCGGTGAGTCAGACCGTTGAAGGAGATCGTCCCTGGTGTGTGTGTGTGTGTGTGTGTGTGTGTGTCTCCGGATGTTTCAGCTTCCCTCTGCCACAGGATCCACACGCTAACGATTCAACTGCCGTGATCGGAGAAAAATGCAAACAAGCAAGGTAGGAACAAGTTTGCCCCTGCCACAAGGATCTGCATATGGAAATATGTGTATCCTTGGCGTGAGAGTGTGTGTGTGGGGGGGGGGGGGGTCGTGTGTGTTTATGTTGGTTTCTGTGCGTGTATCTATTTGATTACGATACCTATTCCTCCACATTACCTCAGGCCTTGATAGGAGTGTGTAACTGTGCGTGCGTGTGTGTGTGTGTGTGTGTGTGTGTGTGTGTGTGTGTGTGTGTGTGTGTGTGTGTGTGAGCACAGCTGCAGCTTTGCATCAGTGTCTGATGTTAAACCTGATGACCCGTGCTACCTTCAATCGACGAGACCAAGAGTAGGATTCATATTCAAACTAT
>JAPMUY010004843.1:60000-95000 GCA_026901105.3 Galaxias olidus
GTAGACGTGTCTCCTTATACATTATGTATGCAGTGCTTTTTTTCTTCGTCAATTCATTCCTCAGTGTTTGAGTGTATGAGTGTGTGCGCGTGTGTGTGTGTGTGTGTGTGTTTCTGTGTGTTATTTTACAACTCATTTGCCCCGAGTCGTAAAGAGGGGTTGGCTGGGTGTAACTTGCAGCTGCTGACCCGTGGACAACGACCCTCACATGCTCACCAAGTGCCCAGAGACAAGGTTAGTCCACCGGGCCGTGGATTACACAGCTCCCTTCACAGAGACGGCAGTAGTCCTTTGGAGCATATAGCGACCGCACAGTAGGTGGATAACACAGAGAGGTTTGGGGAAACTAGTCTCTGTGTTCTTTGATCTCTTTCTTTCTTTCTTTCTTTCTTTCATTCTTTCTTTCTTTCTGTCTTTCATGCTACTTTCCAGTTCCTTCTTGATTCTGTCCCCCCTGTGTTTGGTGCTACAGTAGGGGTGTGTGTGTGTGTGTGTGTGGAGGGGGGGGGGAGGGGTAGCTTGGAACGAGTATGGTCTCTGCTGGCTAATGTATTATTCACCCTTCATTGATGTGTAACTAAAGCTGGCGGTAAGGGAGAAGGGTACCACTGATACCCCCCACAGAAGCCCAGGCCACGAGGCCAGCAGGCCCCATTGATTTATGTGATTTGCGTGTGTGTGTATACGTGTGTGTGCGTGTGTGTGTGTGTGTGTGTGTCGGAGGAGGAGGACTAGAAAGGTCGTCTAGGGATTCCACAGCCGTGTCCTATAGAGGTGGGGCGGTATTACCATGCAAACAGCAGCGGGTGGCGGCGGCCGCGTGTGCACCCCTCTGTCTGCATCCCCCCCCCCAGGGGCAACAACATCCTGGTGGCCAGCGGGGTAGCTGTGGTAGAGGTATGGAGGCTAGAGGAGGACAAGATGGAGGGAGTGAGGGAGGCCTCCTCTTTGACTAGAGAGCCTATGGGGAACTGGCCAAAGAGGTCAAAGAATGAAAAGGTCAACCTCCATATAGCTGGGGTCATATCACTGATCTTTATATTAAGCTCCGTTGTTTGGACTGATCTCTATGAAGTGCTCTGTCAGTGTTGTGTTTGACCCATCAGGCTGGTGCAGCATATGAAGAATGACAGTGAATAGACAGGCACCCAAACATGCTTCTGTCTATCTACAAAAAAAACACGATTATGGAATAATCAATATGTTGTATTACTTCATTTCTGTCTATTTTCAAAACAACACCAAATACACCCCCACACACATTTATGATGGAGATAGTTATCTTGGAAACTAGTCGGAAATAGACATAATTACATTCCTCCGGACCTAAGACCACACCCCTGTCTAATGCAGTCTGAAAGTTACAGAGAGTCAGTAAGTAAACATTAACAGTTAACCTTTGACCTCTTTCAGCAACATAATTTCTAGAACAGCCTGTGGCAAAGCCATAAAACACGTTAAAATAACAATATTGTATTGATGACTACTCTCGCCATCACTGTTTTGACCTCAGTTTTGAAGGAGAGGCTAATGAACATCTGCAAACTCAAGACCTACCAGGAACATTTTAATTTAACAGCTGGCAAAGCTGCATCTCTAGTACACATACAACCCCCCCCCCCCCACACACACACACACACACACACAAGCACACGCCAAACACACACACTCACACACGTACAATTTGGTGGTCTCCGTTAGGTGGAGTTCACCATTCCGCACCGCAGGGTGTGGATCAGCGCCGGTCCGATTAGTCATGGGCCCTGACCCCAGACCCTGCCAGTGTGGGCATGGAACTAATGAGGCCCTAAGCCCCAGGCCAGTAAATCCTGATGGAGAAGTAGTGTTTATGGGCCTGAAACCACAGCACATCAGGCCACGTTGGCTGGACTCACTGGCCCTGAACGGGTGACTTCATCATCTCAGCCAGAGACGGGCTTCCTGGGCAGGGTATTGCTGACGTTAATAGCACGGCTGGCCATTCAACAAGCCTTGTAAGCGGAGGTGAATTTCCCTATGATTGCCATATGCACATATTTGAAGAGAAAAGAAAAGGAGGTATCAATAAATGATGACTGATTAAAATTTGCAAGCATTTTGCCTTTGGACATTTTGAATATTTTACCGAATGGAAATCTCCCTTTTCATTCGCTCGGATGCACTTTCATATTTCATGCTGTGCTTCAGATATCCCGTTTCCCGACTGTTCTACGAGCTAGAGCGTGAGGTTTTGGCGGCGAGGAGGGGAGGTGAAGGACGTTTGGAGATGGAAATCGACGACACGGTCACTGTCTCAGCGAGTGGGAATTCCTCTGGGCTACAGTCACACTACTGGAGGACCGTGTGGTAGTGTAATGTCAAGGTCATGGGGGCATTGTGGTCTTGTTTGCACAGATGTATTTTTCAGGGGGTGGAGGGGGAGGTTGACCTCCACCTCCGGGAGAGGGGGGAGGGGGGGGGGGGGGGTATGGATCGTCTGAGAGCCCGGCCATTAGTGACGGACTAATTAGGGGGAGGTGAGTGGTCTGGAGCCCCCGGTCGAAGACAACGTTCATGAATAAGTAAGAGCCCAGGCAGCTTGGCCGCTTAATTAACAAAGCGTGAAGAAAAGAAAAAAAAATAGAAGCGTGAATCCCGCGGGGGCCAACCCTAGCCGGATTTTCAGGGTAGGCTATCAACAGCAATCCCGTCCATCCCTCCAGCATTGATTGATGGGGAGCCAAATTGAATCTCTAATCATCACCACCCTTTTAGCCACGGGTCCCTGAGGGATTCGCGGGGCTAAAAAGTGGTTTCGGGGGGCTAATGTTTTCATATCCCACTTCTGACACCAGTGGCATAAACATCGACCTCCTCCTTCCTGGCCTTCCGACCGACACCATCTGGCTGAGGGGGGCCATCGGAGCCTTGTGTGTGTTCTGCCTCTCCCTTTCATGTCCCCAGTGGATGTTTTCACACTCTGGCCTGCTCTGCCTGGGTATTTCAAACCCCAACACTTCGCACTTAGACACCCTCTGCCACCTAAAGCAACATATAGAGTTACGGCCCATTGAAGTCCTCTCGCTTTTTGTCCTCTCTCTCTCTCTCTCTCTCTCTCTCTCTCTCTCTCTCTCTCTCTCTCTCTCTCTCTCTCTCTCTCTCTCTCTCTCTCTCTCGCTTTTTTCTCCTCCATTTGGACTAATCTCTTCTTTTGTCAACTGACAAGAGAGGAATATGTTCCGAGAAAAAGCCCGGGGCCAAAACGCTACAGGTTAAAAAAGAGGCGCACGTCGAGCCTGACATGTAAACCCCTCCTGCTCGAACACGACTCTCTTTTTGTTATCCCCGTGCCCGGTCACACCGTTTTACCTCTCACCTTGGCGCTGAACCGCAGGCTCATCTCCATTCGCACACAATGGGGGTGGACGTCGTCTGACTGTCGGCCCTTATCACACAGGGGACACGACAAAGGGCCCCTGGCCAGCGAGCGGGCCTGTCTCCCAGCTGCTTGGCGGTCGGCGCTAAGATTTTTGATATCAGAGGCGTGCCAGATAACAGGGCCGGGTGAAATAACACCCCAATTATGGGCCAACTGTAGCTCCGATAAGGTCACCGGAGATGGGGCTGTAGGGTAGCTGGGAGGAGACGCGCTTAAAAAAGACGAGGGTAGGGGACGTGTCTTAAAGAGACAGAGCCGAGGAGATCTGAGGTCTTCCAGTAAGAGTGGGTAGCCTGGGGGGTGGGGGGGGGGGGGGGGGGGGGGGGGGGTGAGAGTGACAGGGAGGTGAAAAACAGGGAACAGCAAACAAAGAAAAGAGCAAAAAAGGAGGGCTTTGTCCGAGGGGGTTACTTTTAAAGCCCACCTGTCTAAACGGGAACCGGGAGAACCTCTGGGGTTCCATTTTGGCACGGCAAAGCTCCAGGCAGTCGGTCCGCTCTGCACACGGCGGACCATCACAGCCGCACGCGGAGACTGCCCGACGCGCTTTGATAACCGGCCAGTTCCCTCAGCGAGTCTACGGCCGTAAGCTTACTCAAATCAACAAGGCCATCAAAGATTATTGGTTCAATGCAATCGCATAACCACTTGGGCAACAGCAAACATTTGGTTTTCAGATCATCACTCTGCTTAAGTAGTCCACACAGCTATCGGCACCATTGTCGCTGGCTTCGTTGCACCCTTGGATTTCTGGGAAATGTTGCTCATAGAAGACTATTGATCCTTTCTTACACCTTTGCAAGGACAATAGAAATGAGAAGCTTGTCTGTTCACGTGTTTACTAGGTCTCCCGTTCTCCCTTTGCCTCTCGGCCCTTTGCGGTTCCGTCTCCAGACAACACCTGGGACTTGACGTGGCCTGACATGCCGTGTTATTTTGGCACAGTGTTACCATTGATCGGCTTTATGGAGCTTGTCAGGTTCGTTAAAAAACACTGGCAGATTCCTTCCAGACTCGGAGTCCAGACGTTTCATCCTGGACCACGACTATGGGAGAGTGTGTGTGTGTGTGTGTGTGTGTGTGTGTGTGTGTGTGTGTGTGTGTGTGTGTGTGTGTGTGTGTGTGTGTGTGTTTGTGTGTGTGTGTGTGTGTGTGTGTGAAAGAGAGTTAGGGGAGAGGGGGGTTAAGGAAACGAAGGGGGAGGGGTGAACGAGGGGTGGGGGTTGATAGCTGTGTATCTTCCTTTCGAGGCAGACGGGAATAAAGCTAGTCAAATGGAAGACGAGCAGGATACATATTTGGCAAACGTCCAAGTTAGAAGATTAAAATATCTCTTTTGTTGTGGTCACACCTCCCCCTAAACCCTAAGCCCTATTTCTCTCCTTGTGCACCTCCTTATTCTCCTCCTCCTCCACCTCCTCCTCCTCCTTATTTTCAGCCCCGCTCTACTTCTCTCCTTTTAGAACTCAGTTATTTTAACAGAACTTAGGCGATCTCCCATTGGTCCATATGCACACATTGACTCAACACTTTTTAAAATAATCCATCTGCAAAGCACTGCCACAATTTGCTTTTTTTAAACTCAAACCTTCTTTGAACATTTACTTAATTGCTTTCCTGCCCCCCCCCCCCCCCATTTGCCTCTATTGGGAGCTTCATTAAAAGGCAATATTCCTCTAGACGCTATGCTCTGGGAACCCCCCCACTCCCCCATAGGAGCAGAGAAAGAGGCTGATCGATGAGGTCTGACAGCACTGCGATGAATGGATACAGCTGATTGATTCATTAGCAATGGAGGGGATAGGATCTGGGCACTGACCCTGGCCAGCAGGGTGAGAGCGTGCATGTGTGTGTATGGGTGTGTGTGTGTGTGTGTGAGAGAGAGAGAGTTATATGCATGCCCACTGAAGCATGTGTAAGTGAGTGTGCAACCGTGTGTGTGTGTGTGTGTGTGTGTGTGTGTGTGTGTGTGTGTGTGTGTGTGTGTGGTAGCAGGTGGGGGTCAGTGGGGGGTCAGCAGGGGCTCCAGAGGGTGTGAGAGGGGAAAGAGAAGCTGTTAGTAGCCTCACTTGGCACAGAGGGAGGTGGTGGGCACATTTTGTCCAGTCCTTTTATCTCTCATGTTGCAATTAGGCTTACAGGGGACCTTGTCATCCCTTATCAAAACCATTCTGTCGATCCATCTACCGTGATCCTTGATTAAAACTTTAAATGAACTATAAATTTCACATGGACACTAATGACAACGGATGTTCTTTTAAAATTACCTATACGCATTAAAGATTCTTTACTTCACTGCATGGCTATTTTTCTCTCTCTGAAAAACCATTGTGGGACAAATGTAAATGAATAAAAGCAACAACACGCCATTGAGGCTCATAAGGAGACGGGGTGGGGAGAGGACCTGCTTTAGAATCATATATTATGCACGTTGCAGTTGATTGCGTCTTGCTCCCCTGGGCCGGAGACTATGCCAGACAGAGTTGAGCAACAGTTTTACAACAGCCCTGCGAACGAACGACTGAACCTTAAACTGTCCTGAGGGCCTTCCTCATCCTGCTAGCGAAAAAACACAGTGCATAAAGTACGAAGCATATCACCCACACCCACCCACACACACACACACACACACACACACACACACACACACACACACACACACACACACACACACACACACACACACACGCGCACAATTATTTTTGCCATTACTAGTTTCACCAAAATGGAAAGGTCTAAGAACCAGCTAGGCAATACAAACAAAACGGAAAATGTTGACCACAACCCTCAGATTGACTTTGGAAATTGTTACCATAAAAGTTAATTCTCTACTTTTCCCTAGTTTTTCATTAGTCTCAGTATTATCTGAATTCTATGCTCATTTCAACGTTGACGTTTTAGTATTCAGAGTACCTGCAATGAGCTTAGGTTAACTAAATGTTCCCCACAGCTGGCAGTAGCTCCAGGAGGTCGCAGCATGGAACCATGGGGCTTATGGAAATTACTTGACATGAGGTCACATGATTGGTGCAAGTGCCATGGAAGTATCGCGCGTTACGTACAAGCTACAGGACGACAGCGAGCCAAGCTCTGCTGAAGTCCTTGAGGGTGATAGTTGGTGTGGTGCTGATAAGTGGTGAAGTCTAGTGCGGTTAAATTCAGCTCCCGTTATCCGCGAGACAAAAGGAGAAAAACGGTAAGGCAGAGGAGGGAAGTCTTCCGTTTGCCTGTGAGCCGTTTGAAGAGTAAATGAAGTGCAGGTGGAGAGAAACAGGGAGACATTTTACTGGCCACTCAGTGGTAACTCTCTACTCCCACGCTATGCCAACACACATAAAGACACACACACACACACACACACACAAAGAGACACACCCTCAGACTCACACATTCGTTTTCACACATGCTCTGTCATTAATCTAGGAGAGCATTGACGCCTTGAGCACTGTGACTTCAGCACCTTCCCCTAAATCCCTCCAGTACCATCACATCCTGCCTGCTTTACGAGGGCCTTTAGAGAAGTAGCAAAAGGTGTTTTGCCAGCCTTTAAAGTGTCTCCAAAAACAACACTCAGCTCTGTACCCCTGTGGTCCAATCATCCACCCCTCCAACATGGCTGGAGCCAACCCATCCGTATTCCCTCTGCATATTTTGTATTCTCCCCTTAATATTTCACAAGAGTCACAAAAGCCAAAACCAGGTGATGGCCTTTCTTTCCTCCAGTCACACTATTTTGGAACGGCATATGCTCTCTACAGATGTGACTATGTTTAATATATATATATATATATATAATATATATATATATATATATATATATATATATATATATATATATATATATATATATATATATATATATATATATATATATATATATGGAGCGGAAAGGGATCTTTGATATGTATATACACATAATATATATATATATACAGTATATGATATATATATTATATTATAGTTTATATATATGTATATATATATATATATGTATATATAATATGTACATATCAAAGATCCCTCTCCGCTCAATCGACAAATCTGTCACAAGAAACTGTGGTTTATAAAAAAACATGGGGGTGCTGAAATGGATGAAACCACCATGTGGAGCAGTCTGCGAAACCTCCCACCCCACCCCCCCCCCCCCCGCCCCCTCCTCCTCCTCCACGGCCCTCGCCAGGAGGCTCTCCGTGCCGTAACAGCCGTGGCATGCCCATAAAGTGTCTTAGTCATCTCCCCTAAGCGCACCGGGCCCTCCATGTGAACAGCACATTTGCCCTGAATCTGCGGAGATGACGAAGGCTGTGTGCAGAGCACTTCAGCACCACCGGCCAGCTAGCCTGTTGGTGTTTTTGTGCGTGAGTGTCTATGTGTGTCAACCCCGAATGTCCGAGTTCGAGGACAGTATAATGCATCCCTCCGCACGCACGCACACACACACACACGCACACACACACACACACACACACGCACACACACACACACACACACACACACAGCGGTTTCCCCTTTCAGCTTATTTTTATTCGCCGCTGGAAAGGATAACCCCAAGGGCTTGATTGTGTGAAGGCAGCCATTGTTAGGGTTTGGTTAAGAGGGAAGGCCTTCCAGTACCCCCACCCGTCCTTCTCTTTCTGACTTGGGGACAGAGGTCAAAGGGTGTGGGGAGAGAGTGGGTGGAAAGCACAGTGGGCCCCCTTAACAGTTAAAACCCCTCCGTTTTGACGCGCGGCCATTTCAGCTGGGCTTTATGGAAGTCCGGTGTTGAAGGGGCCAATAAAATGTCCGCTTTGATTTCCCCAAAACATTATGTCAAGCATTTCATCAGAATTTTGGAACCCGTTAATATGGTTCAGTGAAAAGAATGTGTGTGGGGGGGGGGGGGGGGGGGGGAATTTACAACGACTGGGACTGAATCAAAAAACCTTGAGCTGTAACACACCCATCCACACCCACACAGAAAAAATTGATTTACAAAGCAGTAGCGACAAAACAAGGCAGCCGCTAAGCTGGGAACAACGATTAGGATAATGGAGTTAAAGTCAAACAGGGAGTGAATAGGTGAGCTGACACTCCTTGTGTTATCCTCAAACAGATCCGCCGCCATGTGACTTTGTTTTGGGTCCCTTTAGCCGTGTTCTGCTGTCAATGGCAGTTGGCACAGGAGGAGGAGGAGGGGGGGGGGAGTAATACCAGACAGACCCCTCCCCCACCCTCCACCCCTCCAGGAGCAGTGCCACCCATCTCGCTCTCTCTCTCTCTGTCTCTCTCTCTCTCTCTCTCTCTCTCTCTCTCTCTCTCTCTCTCTCTCTCTCTCTCTCTCTCTCTCTCTCTCTCTCTCTCTCTCTCTCTCTCTCCAGACATAGCACAAGTCCAAATGTCTCTCTCTCTCTTTCTCCCTCGGTCAATCCTCCTTTTTCTTCTCTGGGTTTTCCTCTCCCCGTCACGCTCCGCTGCCCACACGCTGCAGCAGTAGGCAGGCCCAGGCACATTTGTCTCCCCTCTCACACTGGGGAACGGGTGTCAAAGACCTGCTATTCTACAAGACCCCTCCGTCCTCCTGCCAGGATGACAACCCCCCCCCCCACTACACACGCACACACACACACACACACACACACACACACACACACACACACACACACACACACACACACACACACACACACACACACACACACACACACACACACACACAGTCAGAGACAGAGACACACACGCACACAGGTTGGGCCAAATTTGTCCCATTAAGGACAGCTGCATCAACGGTCATGCCTCGCTATGGCACTAGAACCGGTTCTTCAGGCTAACCTTGCCATGTGGATTCAAGACAAATGAACGACATATTATAATAATATAAATATATGTTACACAAATAAATTTGGTTAGTCCCTCATCTTTCCAGTTTCCAGCGAAGAAGGGCTAGGCCAGCAGCTGAAGGTTGAGTCAGTCTCTAAGTTTGATGTGAGCCGTATACACTGTGAAGGGACAACGTGAGCGCTCCCACGGTCTCATAGCATCCATAAGCCTGTGAGCTGGCCACTAGAATCTACACACCCCATCCACCCCTACGTCCATCCATATCCCCTCCCCTTTGAGCTCCTTAGACCAATCTGATCCATAGACACTGTACATCTGTTCAGCTCAGCCCCCTCCTAGCATGTGACCTATCGACTGGCGGGGGCCCTATCTAGCCTACAGAAAGGTTGGGACTTACTGGTTCCTTTTTTTAGCCTGTATTAATGTAAAGTACACTTTGATTGTATTTTGTGAGTTTTGTATTGAGTATTGTAGTAAGTATTGGGCATTCAGTATGAGTATTTGGTTGTGAATTAATGCAATGAAGTCGCAATACTATGCATTTTGATATAATTTATAACCATTGTTTAAAATGCTTATTGCTTTTATAACATAACAACCCACCATTTATGAAATCTTAATTTTTTATGATAATTATATTATATTATGATAATTGTATCATCGTCAAAAATAGATAATTGAAACAGTAACATATATACAATAATCTGAAGAAATAGCAATCAATACAATTACCATGACAAGTGATTATTAAGGGATATAAACTGAAAAACAACTTTGTAACAAAAATGTGTTTTATTATTATATTGAGTCCACATATTTTTTATGTTACAGAAACCATAAAAAGTACAATATAACTTAGTTTGAGAATAATAAACAAACTACATAAATTGCAATATAATCATTATGTAAGAAATAAGTTATTTTTACTATCGGCTAACGTACCTATTTATCTATTTTATTCACTCAACAACAAAAAAAACAATATGAAGAAAAACAATATAGGCCTATGGCACATATCCCTTGTGTCTATGGCCATTGTCTCAGTGGACATTAAGGCCTAACCTTCCCATCATGTTATTCAAAACTGCCCGATGACATAGTGGCACTACTTACATTTTTCAAACATACAGACTAGATTAAATCGTTGGACTGTCTCACCACCGTTTGGTTCCAACAACGAAACCAAATGGAAGACAATCTCCTGCATCATCTAATTGATTCGCTGTTCAAATGTCTAAGCAGCGCAGTTTCCCTTGATCGACCAAGTCGCATCGATTGCCACAATCTAAAAGGGAGTTGAAATAATTACCTCAAATAGATACAAATGAATTTGTACATGCAATATATTTTCTTGAACCATTGGGTCACCATGGACTACAGCGTTGGGTTCGGTATGGAAGAAGTGTCTCACGACATATCAGTTCATTTAATGAGTGAATACTTTAAAATCACGTAAAGTGATCGAGACTGTCGCATAAGCTATTAATATCATTTAAAAATCACATTAAGCTAACCATTTTTTAAAGTCCCATCAAGTAAAGATATCTGCGTTAATTCTACATATTTAATGCGAGCCAACGTGTAGGCCTAAATCATTAAGGGAAACAGCATTAGTTCTTCCATTATATTGCAAATGAATGTAAACGCCACCCAGTTCGCTCTCAACTCTTCAAAACTTAACGTTTTGTTAACGGCAGCACTAATCGGTTCTTTTGTCTCGTTGGTAAAGACCATTATCAATCTAACGACGCCTGAAGTGCACGTGCCTTCAAATAGCAAATCTATAAATGTTACCCCTAGGTGGGCTTATGCTTTTCGGATGGGGTCCTGTTCCGGTTGCTCAGGCTCTAGCCTACTCCCTCCCTACCTTCTCCAATAGGTCTCAGGAGCAAACTGTCATTTGATATCGACTGAAGACATGCAGAGAAAGGGAGAGGTAAAGAAAGAGACAGAAAGAGAGAGAAAGAGACGGGTGCCAACTGCAAAACGGAGACAGGAAAGGGCCCGAGGAGGTGATCTCGCGCAGGGTAAACAAATAAACTATCGCAAAAGAGTCCAGGCCGTGCGCAGTCATTCGACACAATACTGTCATAGCAAAGATTTCAATTTCCAGAAAGACTTGCCTTTATACATAAACATACAGGCAAAACGGGATACTCATCACTGTTGAAACTTAAGCAATAAGTTAGAAAAAGTAGTCCATACATTCTATACATGCATCGAAGGGGGCTTAAGTTATATTATCTCTGGCGTTCTCTTATATTTCTTTACTGGGAGTTAACAGTTGTGCAGCATTATATGACGTTAGTCAAGAGAGAATTTTTTTCTAATACTTTAGACAAGCCTTTAGTTTCATTGGTTTGAAAACCAATTCAAACCCATAAGGGGGAAAGCTATACTCGTAACCAACGTAAATTAACATAGGCATCGCATTAGATAATTTCTGATTTAAGAGTAAATATATCTGCATTTGCATTGGTCTGCACGTAAACTGTAGACACATTGTGGAAAAAAAACAACTTGCTTGAAATGAAAAAAAAGCATAATGTGAGAAAATGTGACTAAAACATTATTGTAATCACAAGCAACTCTGCTGTTTTTATCCTCGATACGTACACGTCATCCACAACTCCATAAGACTCGCAATGTTTGTGTACTATTTACTTTTTCTCGTTTTAAAATCCTGAATTGCTCGAAGTCACAGTCAAGTCTATTTGCTGTTGCGTCCAAAATTAGTTACACAGTAAGCCTGTGAAGGCCTATGCGGTAGTAGTCACCTACAGCTGTAGTAGTCTCCTACAGCTTGTGTTTTATACATATATATATATATATATATATATATATATATATATATATATATATATATATATATATATATATATATATATATATATATATATATTCACGTGAGCTGGACTATACAATGTGTTCAAAAATATAAAAAATATATTTATTTATATGTTATGAGCCAACATGCTATATGACTTAGCAACAGCTTATGCATTATCAAACTACTAGGCTATACAAAATATAAAACTAAATTTGCGTGCAATTAATATCTCTGCAATGGTCCCTAGTTTTCGTCTGACCCCTGCAGACCCAGAAGCACGGTGTCGTCGTGTGGGCTATTGTTCTCTGAGCGGCCGCTAGCCTCTGCCCAAATCATCATAAAACTCCAGGGTCCCCCAGAAGTCTCTGCAGCGAAACATAAATCACCTGGCCATATTAAAAGCTTAGCTAAGCCTTCAACCAGGTCAGTAGGGGAAATTTATAGCATCACTTACGTTGAAAATAGATTGTTCTTTACAAAATACATCAACTTCAGCCACGGGCCGACAATTTTATCCAATAACATCCGAGCAGTCAACTTTAGTGTCGCTAAGGCCCCAACGTTCAGTTTGTCGCAGACATGTGTTGAAGGTTATTGTTGAACTTGAAGTTTCTAGTGTAGTTCCTTCTCAGGCTACTTGATTTGACATGGTTGACCTTATCAAGAAACTGATTGCAGCCAGCAATTGAATAACAACGTTTATCAGATAAGTGTTACATTATTTTGACGCTTGGTAATACCTTATTCTTTTCGCTGCATGAGTAAACCAACACAATCTTCAAAATGCAAGCATTAAAATACTGAGTTGTAATACTTGTTAAATTACCACAAAACTATCACAATTAATAATTATTTCCATTCTAAATTAATTTAAAACATGTTAAACTCACGACTCTAATGTTTTGCTATGACGCACATCCACAAAGTTCTGAACCACCCGTTGATAAAATAAATACCAAGGAAGATGTTAGAAACAAAAATACAAAGCTGCCATATATCCCCCTTAGCCGAGACAGTGGCACACTGTCCTACTTTCCTCATAGCAACGGCAACACAGCCAACCAAGTCTCGCCTAGAACGATACAGTCTACACTCCGACTGCACAGCTTATAGGCCCCTTTGAAACGCTTTAAACTATAAAACCGTATGGACTTAAACTAGGGTAAAACGAGTCCACAGCTCCTACTGTAACTAAATCGCAGCTCTCTGACTAATGATACTTTTACTATTTGAACTGTGGCAACTATTCCGTAACCTTAACTGTTTATATTGATTTTGTGTCAAAACCGCCTCTCTACAGCTTTAGAAATGGCCCAGGCTTTCTAACCAAATTGGAAAGAAATATATCCTATTCAAAGACTGCAAAATATATTAACATGGATAAAATAGCGTAGCATCGACACCATAGCTAATTATATACACAAATGTATATATGTATTTTAGAACTATTCGTTTATAAAAAAAACATTTAATTATCTTTTTTTTTCTGAAAAAAAAAACACGAATAAATTCTATTAACAAACTTTCACAACCGTTTATTTTCAATTATGCAAAGGTTGTATTTCGATTTGCAAAAAGCTGGTCACAACAGGGAACGCACTTCTAGCAGCACAAGCGACGTAAAAAACGAGCAGCTGACTTCAGGGAAAGTATAGCTGCGTCTGAGGATTGGCTTGCGCTGTAAACTCTGAGAGCTGCGCCCTATGTCGGGATCCTACTCCCCGTAGAGAAACAGTGTAGCGCTAATTTCTTTGGGCAAGATTGAAAGGAGAAAGAATTAGTGATCTTAAGAGTCGAATACACATCCAGGTTAGAATGATGCTGTTGATGTGCTTGCTATACGCACGAAACGTGGGATAAAAACGCTGGGCATGTTGGTGCGCAAATTTCCTTCCGTCAGTAGTCTGAAGTGGACGCTAACATTAATAGTTAATCTACGTAATTATATACACGTTACATTAACCACAGTAGCCTAATAATAATTTGTTATAAGAAAATGTTTCTAAGATTTAGCAGCTACTTTCAGCTGAACCCTACGTATTACGCACGTTTTATAAATCTAGGTAGGCATGCTCGCTTTGAACCCAAATGTACAGCCGACCCAATCCAAAAAATGAGTATTATTGAATTAAAATGTATCCCTTACCTTCAACAGCCGACACCAGAGGCATCACCAGGCTGCATAAAATCAGAAAGTAATCCATTGTCATAAAGCGGTCAGCTTGGACATGAAAATAGACCCACGGGAGAGGGATAATAAAATCCTAGGTATTCAGATGCACCACGCACCCAGTCCGAGTCCAGGTCCCAGCCGCTTCAATCACCCAAACCCAGGGATGCCTCCATATACCAAAAACCTTTATAAAATGCGTTTTATTTTTGAGGTAAGGAGACACTTTATGCAGGTTGTATGCTAATGCAAGAGCACACTCCTTGTTTAACTATTTCCAATGTCCGTATTATGCCAGAGCCGAGGAAACGGGCTCTCATTTAACAAAATGATCCGAAAGTAAGTGGAATCTACCACAGCCAACATCCATTGAATATTTCCAACAATATATCGTTTTTTATCGATGACTGAAGAATCGTAAGTTCCTTTTCAAAAGTCCTCATAAGAAAGATCGTAATACTTTTATGTTGCCCAGTAAAATGTGAGATATCTGCGCTTCTTGTCTCATGGCGTGTAGTCCCAGCTATGCATGTGCATCCCTACATACATGCATCATCAAATGTTATTTCCGAAAAAATCGCCTGGTTTATATCTTGTAAGTCCCTGAGCGAATTATCGGGGTGGTTGAAAAAAGCTTATGCTCCCTTCGTATGTGTGCAATGGAATGACGAACGGTTGAGCAGGACCAAAGCAAGAGTGGAGAGAGAGAGCGCGTGAGCGAGCGAGAGTGAGACGGGGGGCATTGGAGGAGGGGTTATGCTTAAAGCAGCTGTCAGTCTCTCATATGGTCACACCCCCACAACTACAGTTGGGAAAGCTGCTGCTTCGAGGCCACTGCCTTTCTCGGGAATCCCAGTCCGGACGGGCACGGCGGTTCCAGCAGGGGCATAGCGCCCTCCTGCGGGACACTCACATTGCAGTGGTCGATTTTAGGGAAAAGGACGGACTATTTCCACTTTTTGTTTTTACGCTAATAGTTTCCTTCATTAAGATGATTAAAACTAAAATGGGTACATGTTTTTTTATGGATATTAAGGAGAGTCTGTTCTCAAAAAACTTTATAGCATAGGCCCACATCGGATGTCTGTGAGTATTACGGGGAGATTTTCACTCAGTGGAGCCTTAACATATCTAGATTCCGTTTCCGAGATAAGCATATTGTTAAAAATGGCACAGTTTAGAGTGTGTGCAGTTATAAAAGCCTAATTTAGGTTAAAAAAAATACAAAATTAAAACACCTGCCACCATTTTTACGCACATTCAAGATATCTTAATGATAAATAATTAATTCAATCATAACGTCAATATTTTCTTGTTTTAGCAAAAAAAAAGCTTAATTTTTGAGGCATGGTATTTTCTTTTTACTGTGATTAGACTTTGAATAGTTTTCCCCGTACATTCACAACCAAAGCAAAGAAGCATCTGTCATTGTCACTTCGTCAGAGCCCTTTCCTCAAACCTCACAAAATTAGCCGTTATTGATTGATTGTGTTATAGTTCGTATGTGTCATATTCATGGTCAATTATCGTAAAATTCAAAACGCATATCAAGGTTGGCATGTACTTTTCCAAGACAATGGCATGCCATAAAATGTCCCAATGTTTAAAATGTCAAGGCTTATTGTGTATTGTAATCATGTACATGAGCAATGAGTAGTAAAGTAAGTTTACATTTGACCAACTGTTTGGTTAATTGCACTGGCACTCCAAAACCAGAGGGTTGAACGCCGTTTGGCTAGGTTGCCAGTCTTTTACAATGTAATTGGCATTATATGATGTTGTAGAATGCTTTGAATAAACTGTGACCACTTGGTCCATAAAATACGTTTCCTATTTTCTAGATTTCTAACATAGACAGGCCGATCTAACCAACAGGTTTTGAAATAGTTTTTACTGGGAATGTTTACTGGACCAAATGTACTGTAAGAGTTAAGCCTTTATTTTTGTATTCATTCACTTGCATTTAATTGTATCAAATTCATAATTTAAGAATAAATCCATTTACATCTGGTCGTTTTACTATAATACAAACAGGTAGGTTAAACCAACAAATCGCGACACAAAATCAATGGGAGAGAAAATGGTAATAAAGTCACATGAGCAGTCTGTTCACAGAGATATGGCCTCAGCCAAGTAACATTTCTCTTCGGCCTGCTCGAGCACAGAAGGCTATTTGCCAACTGCAAATGCTTCAGTTTGGGACATTAGAGTAACCATAACGAACGAAGGGAGGGTATGCCAACGTATTTGACAGTCCATTCAACAATTACTTGAAAAACGTTGTATTGTTGTAGAAGTAACTAGGGACCGTAACGCATTTCGTTTTAGACCCAAGTACTTAGGAGGAGGCCAACTTGAACACGATTAAAGTATAGGCTATAGACCTACAGCATATCTTTAGTTATTATTATTTTTTTATAAACATGTACAGGGTACAGGCAGTTTGCATGGCCACATTGAGAGGTGCGAGAAGGCTGAGATGAAGCTGAAGCGAGTTTTTTACTGGACGGAGTGTTTGACCCTGAATGCTGTTGTTGCACGGCTTTCTGTTGACACACCAATCGCTAAGCACTTCCTAGCAATCCTGGGGTGACCCTTTGTTCCTCAGGTGTCCAGAATCGAAAAGTACTTTGAAAAAGTAGTATTTTCAGTATTAGTGTATACCACTTGTGTTTCTATAGTCACCCATTACTAAGTTTTCGGGGTTAGGTCGTCACAATACATAAGTAAAATACATAGCAATACAATACAAATAAAATATTATCTTACATTACACATATTTATTTAATTAGTTGTCTATCAACACTTTAAGAAGTCTGATAGCATTTAAAATGTTGGATATTTACTTGTGTTTCTAAACTGTAAAATTATTATGTTGTCATACTCTAAATATCATCATTCAGTTTTGTTTGCACGATGTTTAAACATTTTACCATTTCAAACTTCAAGTACCAAAGATATGGTTTTCCAATTTTTCTCTTTCTGTGCTGCTGTGGCATTGTTGCAAATAATCATTCCAAATAATTAGTCGTAGTGCTTAATGTGCGGGTAGAATTTAAAGACTTTTGGACACTATTTCATAAAATAGTTTGTAATAACTGGGTTTTTTAGTGCTTTGATTAATTTATACTTATTTTTATTACTTTTTAGTGGTGCCATATTATTTATATAAATAAATATACATAATAAATATTTATAATATAATAATAATATATATATATATATATGTATATATACAATACATTTTCCATAAGTTATAGATATTTCACAACAAAGGATTTCTTACCCACACCAAACTTTAATTGGAATAAATCCCAACAAAGTTTAGATTTGTTATATATATGTGTTATTAGCACAGTAGAGTCCTCCCATATCATTCTCTTAAAATATTAATAAGTTTATAAGTTGGGAGATTCTGTAAGAGTATCTGTGCATCCTTTGTGCAAAAAACACATTGCAATTTGAACTCTGCTGGTCTGAATCCGATCCAATGGAGGCCATGTTGAAGTCACTATTGCAACCTGTCAATTGACTGCTCCATAGAATAGTAACATAGAATCTTGTAGCAGTAAAGAGTTGGTGATTTTTCTGCTACCTCCTTTTTGTAACCATGTTTACAGTAAATACAGCTACACTGAAAGATAAAGAACCGCATAGGTATAACCAGGGTATTGAACGTAGGGTTGTTTTTTTGTGAACAATCTTTTGCAGAGAACTCTCAGTGGACTTCCAGAAGATCAGAGAAAGAGCTCTATCTATGAAAAACAAGGATTACAAGTCGAACTGGGGAAGTACTGCTTCGGAATGTTTGCCGAAGAAAGAAATTGAGTGTGTTGAACCATAAATATAGGTTTGGTAAAGACAAATGCACAAGTGTGCTGTTCGTCTGAATGAAAAATGTGCCTTAATAAATCGCTGGCGCTGTTCTTTAATACTTGGTTGATTTTACAAAACATTTTTAGTTTGGTTAGATTTTTCCTTTAACCAAATTTAACCTTTTCAGTGGTACATGATGTTATTTAAATCCCCTTTGACGTTTAGATTTTTTTTTTTGTTGCTGTTGCTATGAACGGCAACAGTGAAATCATACATGACCAGCGTTATGAACCATTTCTCCAAACACAGTTTTTTTGTAAAGCAACGAGATTAGCACTGCAAACAGTCCCTTTGTAGTAGACGAGTCCACAGAGTGCACCAGAGAACGTAACCCCCGTGTGCACCTGGCGTGCATTAGAAACTCAATAAGTAAAGTGGCAGACATTTTATTGCCATATGGACTTTTCTGAAGCTTACAGTGCTCCCCCCATACCGGCTAGCTCCCTCCAACCCTCCCACTCATCTATCACTCCATGGCTCTCCATGTCTCTCTCTCTATTTCTTTTTCCTCTCCCTTTCCTCCTCTTATATCCGTACAACAAAATACGGACACACACGCACACACCCACACACACACACACACACACAAAACACACACACACAACACACACACACACACACACATACACAGACTAAGAAGTTAGCCTCCGTCTCCTCCCTCTGTTGGTCTGGGCCTGGTCTAATAGCAGCGCTAATGTCAAGTGAACGTGAGCAGATCACCTTTCGCTGGCTATATTATTGTCAAGGGTAGGGGGGTGTATGTGTCTGTGTGTGTGTCTGTGAGTGTCTGGGTGTGTGTGTCTGAGAATGTTTGTGTCTGTGTGTGTGTGTGTGTGTGTGTGTGTGTGTGTGTGTGTGTGTGTGCGTGTGCATTTTAATGTTTGTTAGTGTCTGTATGTGTATCTGTTTGTCTGTTAGTGTCCGCGTGTGTTTGTGTGTTTCTCCTCGGTTTTCTTGCAGAGCAGCGAATAAGGGTGTTGGCTCTGGAGAATCTCTGTCAGTGCTCGGAGTTGGATTCCAGGCAAGGAGGAGGAGGGATATCGAGGGCGTCTAATCCCCTTGTCTCCCCCAGCGGCCTAGCACTTAGGCTGGTTCATGGAGGCGACCTGGCTACCCCCCTCCACTCCTGTGGTTCAACTAGGCCCCTCAACTGTAAATCACCAGGTCCTTTTGGTCAGCCAACAGCCCCCCCTGCTATCTGCTACTGTCTCCCATGACAGAGTAGCCAAAGCCTTTTCAACACCTAGCGTTGCCTTAGGAAATCGCCTGTGCCCCAGCTGGGTCAACATAATGCGATTGATTAATAACCTCCCTTTTCATTTTGAATACGTACTATAACATTACTTTAAGGTAAATCGTGCGTACACAATACTGCATGTATCGCTTTCCATTCACTCAGACAAGTCTTTCCTGCAGACGACTCTCTAATCCATCCCACTTTCGGTCTCTCGCTCTCTTTGTCTATCTCTCTTTCTCTCCCTCCCACCCTCCCCCCTTCCTTTTTCTCCCTCCCTCCCTTTTTCTCCCTCCCTCCCTTTCTTTTCTGAAGAGTAGATCCTGAGATTTAGTTGATAGCAGAATTAGGTGACCAGGCAGATAAGCCGGCTAGCAGGCAGACAGGTATGCCAGCAGAAACAATGCTGTGCGCTTGAGAGTTTCCCCCGTTAAAGCGACGGGAGGCTTTTGTAAACGCATGGTCTCCCCATGTGTGATCTACTCCCCGCTCACGAGGTATGACTGGGCTCTCAGATTTATACGCTGGCTTTTACATCCATGACAGGGTTTGAAATATCTCGCGCTTAACTTGTGCCAGCTTGAGATTCGTAAATATCCCGTACATTTCCATCTCGGAGGTAATACTTCACACGTCCACACAACGACACAAAGCACCACATTTAATGTCCTGACCAAATATTTAGCCTACGAGAAAAGAAAAAAAAAACCCTGGTCAGATTCCCATGGTAAGGTCTCCACAGTGGCAGACGGAAGTTCTGCCGAGCGATATCAAAGGTAGGATGAATAATCACCGGCGCTGGTCCAATAACACCATGATTGATGGACCCAGAACGGCTCACCGTCTGAGATAACATTGTTCAAAGTGTCCAAACACAAAGTAAACACGGCGTCGCCTTCCTACCGCCTCCCCCCTCTTCATGACCCTTGACCTTTCTGCAAGTCCAGCTGCAACGGCATTCACGCTGTGTGCTCTATAATCCCCGAGGCGGACGACAGCACAGTGGCACACACAGAAAACCTCTCTCTACTGTAGGCCAATGGAGGTCAATGTCAACATGCACTCCACTCCCCGGGGGAAACTGCTTTTGTAAGTAGGCCTGAGAGAATTCAGAGCTGTTTGAAAACACAACACAGACTGTGACGGGGTCATTATCTCTGACTCATGTTGCCAATGGATAAAAAAATATATAAAAGATGAAGTTGTAAAGGTTGAGATGCTATTATAGTTTGAACAGACGTATGAATTTAATGTCATTCGACCCCAAAAAATGGCTCATAATCACCTATAATTTACCAATAAATTACGTAATTTACCAATGCGTGCTTCCATCAATTATACCTGTCTGTATCATTTAGCTAATAAGAAATGATAAAAGATAGTATCCCGTGGAGGTGCCTATCGACCCCTTCGTTCCCCAGCGGTAGTACGTCCACAGCGACGCTCCTAACCGCCAGAGCACATGGTTCCAGTTTAGCCAGTGCTACCACTCATCGCGGGTCCCCCACTGTCGCTCTCCGCACGATCAAACCGCCCGTACATACCAGGACCCAGCCGGAGCTCTGTAATAGGAAGCAGAGAACCTCAGGCCCAATCGGGGCACCCTATGGGAAGCAACCAGCCCACATCCCGGCGTAACTCTTGTATTTATAATGGCTCCACATGGCTCTCCTTTATGGCACAGAACTCCTGTTGACTGATCTGGAAGGCAAACAAGGGCTTACCGAAAGGGGAAAGGACCTTTCCACAGAGTCAGGGGGCCTTGTCCTGAGAGTTTATATGTATTAAGGGTTAACATACAGTTAGGCCCAAAAATATTTGGACAGTGACACAAGTTTTGTTATTTTAGCTGTTTACGACAACATATTCAGGATACAATCATATAATCAATATGGGCTTAAAGTGCAGACTCTCAGCTGTAATTTGAGAGTATTCACATCCAAATTGGAGCAAGGGTTTAGGAATTACAGCTCTTTAATACGTAGCCGCCTCTTTTTCAAGGGACCAAAAGTAATTGGACAATTGACTCAGAAGGCTGCAAAAAAAAAATAACAACGCTGCATGGGCTCTTCCCTCATTAACCTGTCATCAATTAAGCAGTTAAAAGGTCTGGAGTTCCAGCATTTGGAAGCTGTTGCTGTGAACACACAACATGCGGTCAAAGGAGCTCTCAATGGAGGTGAAACAGACCATCCTGGGGCTGAAAAAAAAGAAGAAATCCATTAGAGAGATAGCAGAAATGTTAGGAGTGGCCAAATCAACAGTTTGGTACATTCTGAGAAAAAAAGAGTGCACTGGTGAGCTTGGGAACTCAAAAAGGCCTGGACGTCCACGGAAGACAACAGTGGTGGATGATCGCAGAATCCTTTCCATGGTGAAGAAAAACCCCTTCACAACATCCACTCAAGTGAAGAACACTCTCCAGGAAGTAGGTGTATCAGTATCTAAGTCTACCATAAAGAGAAGACTTCATGAGAGTAAATACAAAGGATTCACCACAAGGTGCAAACCATTAATCAGCCTCAAAAATAGAAAGGCCAGAATTGACTTTGCCAAAAAACACCTGAAGAAGCCAACCCAGTTCTGGAACAGCATTCTTTGGACAGATGAGACTAAGATCAACCTGTACCAGAATGATGGGAAGAAGAAAGTTTGGAGGAGAATTGGAACAGCTCATGATCCAAAGCACACCACATCTTCTGTAAAACATGGTGGAGGCAGTGTGATGGCATGGGCATGCATGGCTTCCAATGGCACTGGGTCACTTGTGTTTATTGATGATGTGACAAAAGACAGAAGCAGCCGGATGAATTCTGAAGTGTATGGGGATATACTTTCTGCTCAGATTCAGCCAAATGCAGCTCTCACAGTACAGATGGACAATGACCCAAAACATACTGCAAAAGCAACCCAGGACGGAATATTCTGCAATGGCCGAGTCAATCACCAGATCTCAACCCAATCGAGCATGCATTTCACTTGCTCAAGACAAAACTTAAGGCAGAAAGACCCACAAACAAGCAACAACTGAAGACCGCTGCAGTAAAGGCATCACAAAGGAGGAAACCCAGCGTTTGGTGATGTCCATGGGTTCCAGAGTTCAGGCAGTCATTGCCTGCAAAGGATTCTCAACAAAATATTGAAAAGTAACATTTTACTTGGGGTTATGTTTATTTGTCCAATTACTTTTGAGCCCCTGAAATGAGGAGTTTATTGTATAAAAATAGCTACAATTCCTACATGTTTAATCATATATTTTTGTTCAACCCCTTGAATTAAACCTTAAAGTCTGCACTTCAATTCCGTTGTAGTTGTTTCATTTCAAATCCAATGTGGTGGCATGCAGAGCCCAAATCATGAAGATTGTGTCACTGTCCAAATATTTTTGGGCCTAACTGTATACCTGCACATATTAGGAAAGAGTTCAGATGTTCGATGTTGCGAGTTTGTTTCAGGACCCTAAGCCATGATCCATGTGTGTGTTTTTTTCTCTACGTGTGTGGGTGTGATGTGGTAGATCAGAACCTTCATTTTACTTTTACCTCTCACTGTATGTATGGCTGTATGGCTTTGGATGTTTTGATTTGCTCTAACTCACCACAGCCATACGTCATGAAGCACAGGGCTCCACGCATCAAAGTGTCGCGCCCCTCAAACTCACCAACCGTCTAGACGTCAGTCAGAACAAGTGATTGCAGTGTTTTGGGGCACATGGCCTCTACGTCAAAGAAGACTGTGCCCTACTACATACAGTAATAGTCTAGTCGTAGCCCAAACAGAAAACGACGCCGGGTTTCGAAGAAGTCTCGTCTCACCGTACAGTCAAACAACCTCGTGTTGTTTTGACCCGAAGGCTTCAACTTGTTCGAGCACAGCATTTACTCTTGACTTCATGGATGTATAGTAGAGACAATAAAACTAGCGCTCCAAGCCAAGCTCTGTACACATCTGTGAGTCATGACAACAAGAGTTGCTATGGATACGGACGGGTGCAAGCTCATTTGGTCATGGTAAGAGCTATGTGAACTCAGTAGTACTTTTCAACTTGTCTTTCTGTCAAAACAGGATGCTGCCTCTGTGCTTGTACCATGTTCTCTATACCACCCTGACAGTATCGTAAACTTATGCTGATAAAAGATTATAGCAATTCTGGATCGAAACAGAGCGAGTAAACATGCCATAAATGGTTTATACATTTCTGGATGTTTGGTCATCTACCGGAATTAATAAAGCTTCCAACAAGATTGAAATAGCCCTTGATGAAATTAATCAAAAGTTTAATTTTAGAAAGACACGTTTGGGTGTTACAACCAGATTTGATTAGAAATTATTTTGCCCCTCTCAAGTGATTGATGAAAAGCTGTTCAACCAAACTGTTTTAAAGGTAGCATAAAATCAATAAAGAAGGATACTAATACCTAGAAGAATGACTGATCATGAACATGAACAACAGAATACTTTATGGAAATAAAAAGATTAGGGTTTACTCTATGCTACAATGCGCAGACTGTATATCTCATGTGTGCTATGACAAACAAAGACCAGTCCAGGGGAAGGGCAAGATTCTTTCAGTGTAAAATCACTCTAAAGCAAACCTCAACACACACACACACACACACACACACACACACACACGCACGCATGTGTGCGTGCACGCAAACACACACATCCCACGCATTCTTACAGACGTAAAAAACAATAACAATCCTCAATCTCTCACCCACGCGCACACACCCAACTGAATGCCCTCCCTAACACACACACACACACACACACACACACACACACACACGCACACTCCACCCTACCCCGCCCCTTACCTACCACACACACACACACACACACACACACACACACACACACACACACCCCCATAAACACCGTGAGGCCTCTGGCTGCTGCTGATAGAAACAGACAACACCAAAGTTCTCTTTGCCAAGAAGCAATCAGTCCAAAGAATGGCTCCTTGACTGGTTATGAGCAGGTGCTGCACAGCAAATTGACAGGCGATGTTTGATCAAGACAGAGAGATTTATTGGCGGTAAATTGATAGGAGACATAATGAAACAATAAAAGTGTCGGCAGCGCCGGCGAGTGGTGTGGGTGTGTTGTGTGTGCTAGAGATAGAGAGACCAAGACATACAGTAGATAGAGAGAGAGAGAGAGACAGAGAGACGGAGAGAGAGAGAGAGAGAGAGAGAAAATAAAGCTGTTTTTCGGTCATCTAAGTGGAGATCCATTGCCTTCTTCGGAAGCCCATTGTACGAGTGTTAAATCAGGTATTCCAATCCAACTCCGTCTCCGTAACTGATAAGGCAGCACTCCACCAGTGGGCAAACAACGTCCCAGACAGAGAGGAGAATGAAACGATAGGCAACGAAGGTGTGGGGACGGAAATAGGAAAGGAGTGAATGAGAACAAGTCAATAAACGTAGGTAAACGTGTGTGTGTGTGTGTACGTGTGTGTGTGTGTGTGTGTGTGTGTGTGTGTGTGTGTGGCCAACTCTACCATTGTAATAAATGGCTGCCTTGCTGTAGGTTGTTCCTGGGTGTTCACTCAGAAGTATATTCCTACACACACACACACACACACACACACACACACACACACACACACACACACACACACAGCGTTCGCCAGCGCTGTCACCCAGGGCGATGTGACTGATCTTTACACGGCCCATTCTCTGCAGCTCCGTGGGCATCTGGACTTTCTCCTTTCTCGGTCGCTGAAATGTAAACACCCTGGTCGCCTGGCTTTGCCAAATGAGCACCTGGTATTTCAAAGTGGCCCCTTGACTGTGACTTTTCTTTTGAGAGAGAGAGACGGTAAAGGTTGGGAACCTGGGAGCTGGTCTGGATTATGTAGTACGTGCACGCGCACACACAAACACACACGCGTACACACACTCCGTCATTCTCTCACCTGGTCTCATGTTTAGTCTGTATCCTGTGTAATTGTATACTGGAGGATTACAGTGAGGCTGGGGGGGGGGGGGGGGGGGGGGCTCGGGAGGCTCGGGGGGCAGTGGTCTGTGTCAGCCAGAGAGGAGAGGGGCACTCTGTTCCCAACGTCCCCACAGGCTGCTTCAGGTTGTCATCAGAACTGTTAGGCCACGAGGAGCTAAGCCAGATCCATGACCTCAGACACACTCGCGGTTCGGAGGACAAATGGCCGTCAGGGCATTACGGACGGGGGGACGGGGGACAGGGGGCGGGGGGGGGGGGTGGGGGGTGGTTCTGGAAGAGCCTGCCAGACACTGTCGGGGGATGTGAGGTGGGGGGGACTCAATGGATGATCCAACACGTAGTGTTGTTTAATTTCTCGGTCTAAAATGAGCTCTGAGTCAGTGAGAATACGAAGGACTGCAGGTGACTTCAGGTGAAGTAATCAGGCCACAGCTGACTCAGAGCCCCTCGCTTCACATTCACGGTCTGACAATCCAGTGACATCAAAGCGAGAGAGACGCCGGCTGCTGACGACAGGCTGAATCCCCGTTCAGTCCTGGGGAACCTCTGAATCACAACCCCGCCCCCTCCCCCCCCCGTCCCCTAACACACAGAGACGAGCTGCTGTCTACCCTTTAGGATTATTGGTGGCGTGTTGCCTCTGGCTCTGACTCACGCTGCTATGATAACAGGGTGCGTCGCCGGGGTGCATACCTCCGCGTTGACAGTGTTAGGGGGGTAATGTTGGCCGTCTGTCTCTCAGCAACCCGGGGTTCTGTGCCTGGTCGCCCCCCGGGCCCGCCCCCAACCTGAACCGAGTGCCCCGGCCTGCTGCTGCTGCTGCTGCTGCTGCTGTGTCGGTGGGTTAGTCGCTCGTCCAAAAGCACAAGGTGTTTCACCTTTCAGGCCCCCACACTGCACATTCCATGGCACTTAATCACCAGCAAGGAAAGGTGAGTGCACACATTTGCGGGAGTGTGTGTGTGTGTGGGTGTGTGTGTGTGTGTGTGTGTGTGTATGTGTGTCTGTGTGTGTGAGAGAGACCGAGAGAAAGAGCAAGTAGGGGGAAAGGGGTGGACATGTCTGACTGTAAGAGATTAAGTGTTTCCCTTGTGAGTGTATACGTGTGAGTGCGCCCGTGTGCTTGTGTTCTCGTGTGTGTGTGTGTGTGTGTGTGTGTGTGTGTGTGTGTTTGTGTATGCGTGTGCGAGTGTTTGGTAGTTGGTGTGGAGCAGGTGGGAGCTGTGAACACCTCTAGGGCCTCCGCTTCCTTTTCTCCGGCCCTCGCCACTCTGTCAGAAGTGTTCCCACTGGGGAGTGAGATATTCCTCCTCCTCCTCCTCCACCTCCACTCCACTCCACTCCCATAAAGCAGGGGCTCTGCCTTTGTAGCCCGTCCCACCCTGACGGACTGCCTCCACCCGCTGGGACACAGAGCGCGAGAAAGATACAACAAACAGCAAGCAACACTGAGCACAGATAGGCTGATCGTGTCGGTCTGTTTTTCGCTTTTTTTTTATCTCAGTCAAGGGTGTTTATTTTTACATTTCTCTCTACTTCTCACCCTCGTTATTCTCTCCCTCTTTCTTCTGCTCCATGCTATCTATCATGGCTTTGGCGTTTGTTTTGAGTTGTTGCGCTGCACTGTGTGAATCTGGAGAGGTTTCCCATGGGTGCTGACGGAGGAGCCTGGCAACCCCTCGCGTTGTGTAACCAAGGTCACCGGCCTCCTGCACCTCTCCTACACCTATTTCTACAACAGCCCACCTCTCCCTCTCCTCGCTCTACAACAGCCCACCTCTCTCTCCTCTCTCTACAACAGCCCACTTCTCTCTCTCCTCTCTCTACAACAGCCCACCTCTCTCTCCTCTCTCTACAACAGCCCACCTCTCCCTCTCTCTCTACAACAGCCCACCTCTCCCTCTCCTCTCTCTACAACAGCCCACCTCTCTCTCTCCTCTCTCTACAACAGCCCACCTCTCTCTCTCCTTTCTCCTCTCGACCTTTTTTTCCCTCCTCTCAACCTTTTTTTTCTCCTCTCTCATCAAACCCTGGCAAAATTGGAACGGCGCGGTCCCCTCCCCTGTGCTGGGGGCAAAGGTGCTCTAGATTAAAAAGAGACCTTGCAAATTGAATTCACACTCGATGACACAAACAGATTCCGTGGCGTGTGTGCGTGCCTATTCACCTGAGACGAGATGGCCAGCTCGAGGCAAGGAACTGTCCCACCTCCGAACAATGGAATATGCAATAGCTCATTAATGGGCTTCTTATTTAGGAAAATGTGTCACCAGGTTGGAGGTCAGGTTGCGTGAGGGATATGACCCCGGTTCAGCAAAGGTCGATAGAGAACAAGCAGGTTAAACCCCCGACCTGTAGCTATTTTTTAAGTATTAAACCAACTCATTTAACTGCCTCAGTGGAAGCACACTATTCCGTTTGGCAGCCATATTGTTTGTGACAGCATTCAAGTCAACAGCTGAATATCATTATTCACTTTTTTCTACAACTTTTAAGTGGTCGATTCCCTCTGTTCATAATGATGGAATGCATGTAACAGTGCTGCCAATGAATGTTCCAGCGTTTTACAAATCCATTTTTGTTTTCCAAAGTTGTTTTCTTCTCACACAGTCTGTCTGTGTGTCTCTTCGAGGATGCCGATGATGGATGCATTGTCACTTTCCTTAACCACCATGGCCCACCACGCTGTCCCGGAGCCCGTTAGCTTAGCAGCTTAGCACTTAACAGCTTAGCTGCAGCCTTGCTCTGTGGTAGCCTATGGAAGCATCCGGCTGCTGCTTGCCAGTGGATTGGTCGGGCACCGGCGCCCACAGATTAACCTCTCCTCGCGCTGGGTTTGGTGGGGAGGCCCATGGGGCCAGTGTGGGCAGACAGACTGACGCTTCTCCCCAGAGCAGACAGAGGTCCCGGGCCAGGAATTTCACACCCTATTGACAATACGACTTCTGTCAGCTGCTCTCCCGCTCCCATTAACCAGGGCTTCTTCTTCCTCGGCAATCTTCCGTCTCTTCCACACCTCTCTCCCTTTCACTCTCCTTTCATTTTCTCCTGGTCCCCCTCTTCTGTCAGGGGGCCTCTGGGGTGGGTTGTAAAAACAACAGGATCTGGACGGAGGCCTGGGAGTGTGTGGTCGGGGTGTGGTCATGTTGTGAAGGTAGCAGGCTGTTGGTTTAGTTTGGGGGGGGGGGGGGGGGTGAGGTGTTGAAAACACAGACAAAATGGCTGTGAGAGGGGGGCCCCCATGGCAAAACCTCCGGGTGTCGGACAGGCATTCAGAGGGGCGTGTGACTGATGTCGCGGAAAACATTTGGCCACTCCTCGTTTATCACTTACTTGCGAACACATTTTTGTTTTGTTTCTAACGCTGATTTTCAAACACAGTAAACCCAATTATCCCAAGTGGGTGACTAAATGTATACATTTGTCAACTATTCTCATTGGAGTTAACAAGTTAGCCTTCTTATCTCTATTGAAATACAGTATTTTCCCAGTTTTGTTTTGTGGTTTTGTGGGGTTAGTGATTATCACACCCTCTGTAACAGAAATTAGCATTCATTGGATAAATCCTGGCCCACTTAATTCCTTGATTGTTATTGTTAAAGACTACAGAGCGATTCCTCCACCTGACAGTGTTAGGAAACATATCTCCTCACACTGTGAATATCCGCTCTGGGCAGTGGAATATGGCAAATCTTCTCCTCCATCAAACGTACAGCACCACATTACCCTTCTCTGTGTTGGCATTTCAGCATAAGCAACACGAGCAAGGAGATTAAAGGTGTTTTATATGTGCTTATTTCATATTTCACTAAACTATTCATGGTATGCGCCGTATGCGGTGAGGTATATATACAGAATGGTTGAGGTGGGCTTTTTAACTGTGTTTGGTATGAGCTTGCTACCTTGAACACTTTCATGGTTTCCTAAATGTAATCATGTTGTACTGCCAAACACATACTGTGAACAGGCCAAACTCAAGCCGGTGTGCCCTGTTTTATAATGGTGTTTAGATTATATGTTCTTTATTTTATTTTAGAAAGGCCACACTTAAGCACTTCTGATGATTCATGCAGATTATACAACCTGGCATTAGTATTCAACTTTGAATTTCTTATTGAAACATATTAATAAAGCTTATAAGTTCAAGTTTAAGATAGGCCTAGTTGGCTAATAATATGCTTGTTAAAATCCAAAGCAATGCAAGCCTACTGCGCCATTGGGAAGATAGGTTTCCTCACTGTTTGAGCTGTTAAAGATGTTATACTTTGGTCTTGAGACTCGTTTAAGCGAATCACCCTTAACACTGCCCACATTGTGTTTAAATGTTTAAAGCAGGAGGAAGCCAGGGAGATAGTTACTTTAACACCAGCTAAAGAATAGTGGGGATGATAGGACCAGAGAAAATTAGATGGCGTGGAACTGGTGAAGGGAGAAAGAGTTTATTAGCGTAATAAGATGTTGAGGGGGGGTCGGAGGGGTGCGGGGTTTGAGCACGGGCGGGCAGGCGGCGAGCGGGCGGATCCTCCGCTGTTCATCTCTCCAACATAGTGACGGTGCTGAGGGCGCTAATCTGGCAAATTGAAAGGCACTCTCTAGGAGGAGCGAGGGTACAGGGGCGACTGTAGCACCCAGGTTCCCATCCGCGGAATGAGAAAAACAAATCGAATTTTCGTACCTCTGACTCTACCCCCCCCCTCCCCCCTCCCCCCTACGTTCCCCTGCCTTGATTGAATTTGTGCATGGCGCACGAGCCCAGGTGTAATTGTGTAATTGGGGAAAGAGGAGTGTTTGTAAGAATAGCCTATGACTCAAGGTGTTGACAGAGACATTCCTTACCGCGGCCATTCTGCAGTTCATACAGGATAAGTCATTTGATCAACAGGAATCTTATTACAGGAAAATATAACCAAATCATAGTCCGGAAAACCTGAAACGTGACAATAACACATCATGGGAAATGACCATGCATACTATTAGTCTGTTTTAAGCACAGGATTCAAGACCAAGGGCTCTTTCATTTCCAAAGCAACAAGAAACACTGTCACTACAGACCTAACACCACGCTCTGCCTCAGAGTCATAATCAATACGTATCAGCCTATCCAAACCTCCCTCCATTAAGCAATATGTCACAGTTCGTTTAGAAGTTGAAATAGGCTCGCCACACAAACCTCTGTGTTCAAATCGCTATTACCCCAGAGAGGTGTCTCCTCTGCCAGGTCTGAGAGCTCAAAAGCACAAGCTACTTTGTCCTTGCCTACGGGCCTCCTCAAATTAGATACAATTATCCACCTGTGGTCCGATTGAGACACCTTTGTTCTCTACCTCATCAACAAAGAAGGGCCCATTGTGAGGGGCCGGACAGCAAATGAAATGCTCAGGTTTAATTGAGGAGCAGTGATGGATGAGGGTCCATCCGGATAGGTAAGATGTATACACCGAGAGATAGGAACAGACGTTGCGGAGCGGTTTTTCCTCATGGGCTCTAGGGGGACAGGTTAGCGTGGCGCGCCAAACATACCTTTGAATGAAAGGACATGTTCATCAAGCTGACAGGCACGAGACGGGGGGTGGGGTGGGGGTGGGGGGGGGGGGGGGGGGGGGGGGGTGATCGCTCCGCTCTGTGGTTTCTAATAGGTGTGTAGAATGAGCGGCGATGTAATGGCTTAGCTAAGGTGATTCTCATCTTTCAGGGATGGATCTCAACTTATATGCATATCCTCAAAGAACGTTGTGACGTTAATAGATAAAATGACGTTGGGCTTTAATTATGTTCGATGCTGTAGTTTATTACAGTATTGTAATATAGCAAGTATAGTTCAGGTGCGATAGTTTCAAAATAATTCAAAATCATTGTTTCACTTGCATTGAAAACGTTAACTTGTATGCAAACTATTGCACATGCTATTAGGGAGAGAAAAACACTCATTCAATTACCTTTGTAGATTTATTGAGTGTGATATGATACAATACATTTCTTTTTTTATAGTGTTCTCCCATGAATTTTTATGGTAGCATTGTATTACTGCTAATGAAAGCAACATCTGAAAGTGATATTCTGTCTTAACAATATATTCACTGGATCACTCTTGGTCATTTTATCCTTTTGTAGGAACATTACATTATCAGAATAAAGATAGACATTTTTGTTTTAGTAGTAAAACCAAGATAAATTATTTTTTCAGTTCGCTGAGTCTCCACATTCAAATGTAAATGTGAAATAACTCCCTTGTTTAAACGGTCACTTTCCCCTCTCTAGATTTCCATGTTTCTTGAACCCTGCCAATGTCACAGAAAAACCAACCACCCACGTTTTTAAAGTGTGATTTATTTCCACGCCATAAAACTATTCATACAGTATATTGGACGATACGTTTTCTCAGGTTCTGAAAGAGCTGTGCAAAGAATGTGGTCCCGTCTAAATGGGCTGTGATGTAATTTATCTTTCCAATACGTGAGCCATACACAGGGCTGCCAATTGCTACTCCACAATCAACATGGCTGGACACTGGGCCAAAATCCTTGGGCAGACAACAGCTATACTCGATTACCTTTCTCTCCCTGACCTTGCGCAAATGAGTTGGTCTCTCTCATTCCGTCCTCCCTGTCCCTCTTACGCTTCCCTCATCTGCTCCCCGTTGCCTTGGAAGAGGAAAATAAATAATGCATCGAATGATTCAATTACAATTTCCATTGTAAATGTGATCATGCAAATTCGAAGGTGTTGGCAAAAGTCTATTTGCATGTAATTCTATCATGACGTCCTACAGTATATGGAGTCAAGGAGCAGAAAGGGTGCAACTACCTTGAATTATTTGGATTTTTAAAGGTTTCTTTTGGCATGCAGCTGTAAACTTGTCTCAATGCATATGAAACAGTAATGTGTTTTTCTTACAGCCCCTGAGGGAACAATACCTGTGTTTGATGTGCGTCAACTTACACAATCGTATTTCTTTTTCCCAAACAATGGCTCAACCCGTGTCTCCAACATTTTTGAATGGCTATTTGGTTTAATGTCTTTCTTATTTCACTTTAAGGCTTCTCTGTCAGTGGGCCAGTCTTCTGTAATACGGGCCAGTTGCCCTCTCAGCATGCACATATGCCTGTGTTTTCCACTGGTGGAGGGATCTCTTGACTCCCTCACCGGGGTGAAAACAAACAGTACTCCCTGCCATTATGTGGTCCTCACTCAAAATGCATCTCCACCGCATTAAATAGACCGCAGACAATAAGACCGACTGTCAATCACACAATGAGAACTTGGGAACGAGGAGAGGAGAGGAGAGGGAAGCAGGGAAGATAAAATACACTCACAATTCACTGACAAAACTTCAACTTCGGATTTAAATGTCTGAGTAGAGCTAAGCCACAGATGTGTCATTGAAATTCAAACTATTTTGCCAGCAGTGTGGCTATATACCAAAGCATGAACATTTGCAGAAGTTAGCTTGGTGTTCTTTTCAAATTCAAATTGGCTTTTCAGCCAACATGCCAGGAAAATGCATTTATTCATTGTATGTGATATTCCAACACCTCATAATTGCCTTTTTGTTTTCACGTTGGGTTAGGGTTTGAAAGGGTCTTCGTATTAGCTTCATGAAACTGGACAGTTTGTACCATAAAGACCCTCTCTATATATATATATGATAGGAAGTGCTTGTTTTCTGTGTGTAAAGCACCAGCAGCTGGGATGGCACGAATTCAGGGTCTGGGACGGGTCATCAAAAACAAACCCCTACTATCCCCTTTGAAAAAAGGACCAGACAGGACGTGACGGTGACGGGGACTTCCTGTCACGTCTCTCACCTCGTGTTTTAGGGGCCTTGTAGCACTCTGATGCCTGGCTTCACACGGGCCTGGCGAGGTGCAGTGGACACAGCAGACTGGCATTGTAAAACCACCCAGCCATTTGGACTTAAGGGTCAATAAAAGGAACCACCTTCAAGGCAGCACCGTGCCTCCAATGTTTCAAACAGACAAAGGTTGTCTTTTTTTTCTTGAAATACATTGGTCCTTCTTTGAACATGATTTTTCTACCATGTGTACTTTAGCAATAAACAGCTTTTGTTTCTGTTGCCTACATGAAAGTGATGCATTTGTCTACGTGATAGGTTGGAGCACTGCGGGGCTTTCTATAATCCTTTGCCCTTTTGTGTCGGTTCCTCTTTCTCCCTTCCTGGATGAGTACATTCTTTTAAGATGATGAATGTGAATTCAACAGCCCAGTAATTTCATTTTGAACCACCTTAATCACGGTCATTTGATTAAGTTTCAGGGTTGTGCCTTTTGAATATTTGTTTCTTGCACAAAGCCTAACTTAATTCACAAAGGGCTTTCAAAGGAAAAGGGAAAATAAAAAGAAAGTCCTGTGGCTACATTTGCAACAATACGTCCCCCTCCACCCAATATTTAAAACACTGTATTTTCAGAAATGCATTGTCATAGCAACGCCGTGTTACCAGCCTGATTTGCATTTCAAAGACCAGGGCTTCACAACCTGTCACAATCCAGTTAACAGTTTAATCAGACAATGTGCTTCGGAGGCACAGTACCTCCTTGGCGTGTGTGGCCCGCTCAAAGCCAATTCGGGTTGGGAAGCGACGAAATCGGCAGGGAGGGAGGATGCTAGGCCCCGGCTTAATCCGCCCAAAGTCACGCCGGCCGATCGCCATCAATGACGGGACAAGATTAGCATGGATGCGTGTGGGCGGGGGGGCAGTGAGAGTTTGGGTGGGGGAGGTCAGGGGTCGTGGGCTCATGGCCAAAGGAAGGGTGGGGGTGAGGAGGTGACAACCCTAAAAGACGTGCGCGTTAACTCTGGTGTTTTTAAGAGTGCATGTGAATAAACACCATTGTGTCCTCTACTGGGTAAGTGTTTTTTTCTTCAGATGCTCTGATTGCAATAATAAAAAAAAAAACATCAGCAATAACTTCATTAAAGGTGAGATTAATATTACAAGAGATGTGAAAAGATTTATTTTTCCTTGAAACACAAATCTCTCTGGTGTCTTTAAGATGGAATGAGCCTTTGTTCTAGAAAAGAAGATATACTAGGAACTAAACAACAAATAAAGTCTCTGATTTAGAGGAGTGTAACCTTGAAAGGCACGATCCTTACAGTAGAGCTAGTACCCTTGAAAAGTGTGATTTGTTATAATTTGTGTACGATATTTCAACTCAGGCTTTAAATTATTTAATCATTATGTGAATTTAGTCTAAGTTTTCCCATACGGAGACTATGCTAATCATTGGTTTCCGAGGTTGTGAAAGTGTGACGTCTTCCCATACTGAAACTATACAAATCATGAGCTCACGAGGTACACTCACCATTGACACTCTTAAAGATACTTGTTTTCCTGAACAGTGTGAAGGGGCAGCTCCCTGTAAGCCAGTGGGTGCATATATTCAGTGACATGCGCCGCTGTTGAAAAGTGTGGAGTTACAGAAATACTGTACTGTACATAGCTCAGGCACTGTCATAAATCTCCCAGACGGCCTTCTCATGTAACGGCTATGTGACGCAACACCCAGAGAGAGGACGAGTGTGGGAGATACACATGGGAGAGAAAGAAAGTGGGGGGGGGGGGGGGGGAGAGAAAAGTGAGTGGCTGGGAGTGAGAAAAGAGGGTGGGAAAAAGAGAAGGAGGGCAGGAAGGAGGAGCAGGGAGGGAGGGAGTGAGTGA